>BJBW01006243.1:1315-55858 GCA_004320125.1 Scolopax mira
TTTTTTTTTATTGCCTTTAACCGAGTTCCAATCATGATTCTATCCGGTCTCTTCAGGCAAGTGAATTAGTTTGTCTTTTGTGGGGTTTTCTTTGTTGTTGGGTTTTTTTTAGTTTGGTTTGGTTTGGTTTGTTTCCCCACCCTCTTACACTCCCCTGTCACACGCTGGAGTCTGTAGAGGATGCTGCCACCTCACCACCAGTACCTTGCTGGACTTCTCCAGTACTGCTGGAGTACTGCTGTGCTCCTTGTGAGCAGTCCATGTTTGGTGCGAGCCCTGGGCTGGCTGAGCTGCTTTGCAGCTTACAAACAGCCCCACCTTCAAAAGTGCACCAGGATTTATAATGTGATGGCTCCGTGTGAGTCATCAGCGCTGGGGACTGAACTCACAGACCTCTCAGTCTAAATCCAAAAGCTGCTACAGCCCGAGGTAAAAGGCCACTTCTACGAGATGAAGGTTGCAGGAGGGCCATAAAACACTCTGTGGCCGCCTCTCCTCAGTGAGGAGGATGATGTTGGCTCTCCCCTCGGAGCACTGTGGAGGTACCCTGTGCTGTGGGGAGACGTGGAGGGCTCTGCCTGCCCTGCAGAACAGTGGCTGCTGCATCACTCAGGGTCAGTCCTCTGTGCTGTGCAGCCCTTGGGGTGAAGCAGTAATTGGGAGAGAGGAGAAAGGAGGAAAAAAGAGTATTCCAGAGAAAAACTGGAGATGAGGCACAGCAGTAAGCACCATGGGAGGTCCTGTGTTGGATGTGGGGCTGGAGCTAAAAGCCCCAGGGTTGTTGTCTCAGATGGGTCTTGCTCCCTCTCCTGCATGTGGGGCAGTACCCGAGACTAAAAGGGTTATAGCAGAGGTGAAAAATGGCTTTAACTGCCTTCTCACTACTGACTCTTTAGCAGATACAGGCAAAATGGATGTGTGCTCTCACTCCCTTTATCCACCAGCCCCTCACTTTAGGTCTTCAAGATGAGGCTTTAACAGCAAATAGTGAGAAGGTTTTACTACAAAGGCTGTTTTCTCCTGGTGGTTCCCCGCTCACCCTTGCTTAAAGCAAAGAGCACTAGGGCCATGGAGACAGACTGCTTGGAAGCTAAGCAGCAGTCTGTAGTCTTTAAGGTGCGTGGATACTTCTTATTTTTCTGGATTCTGGGAGTGTCCCTGTGTTTAATACTGGGGAAGGTATAGGAAGTAAATGTCCTTTCTGTTCTCGTTGCGTGTAACCAAACCAAGCAGCAGACATCGGCAGGACAGCAAGTCACAGTGTATTACCTAGAGAAGGTGTGAATTCTGGTGGTTTCTGACTCTGCTTAGCAGAGGTATCATGCCTGGCTCTTCTGGACTGCTGTAGAAGCATTAATTGGCCAGGTGTAAAACTGCACGGGCTCAGACCTGGTCTTGGAGCAGCCTGTTAATGTTGTGTAACTGCAGTGTGACCCCAGTGATTTCACTTAGTATGATGGTGTGTGGCTGCTCCCGACAAGCCAAGGACAGCAAATGCTTGCCTGAGAGAAGCTTCTCCAAGCACTATTTCTTGCATCCTGATTTTAAACCTTTGCAGCCCATTTCTGTGCATAGTGGGACTATTTGGGCATAGAAAAGAATCACAGTGAATGCATCATTTGGAATTCAACCATATATACCCATCTGCTCGTACCTGAGAGATTCAGTTTGGATGTCTACACAGTAAGCAAGACTGGAGAGTCTGGGTGCCTTGCAGGCACTAAATGGCCGTGGTGGTGAGGGATGTCTAGATAAAGGTGCTGTAAATGGGCACTTAATCCCCTTTCAGGACTCCCTTTCAGGAGTGTGGTGCTAAATCAGCTATGCACAAGACATTGCAGGCATCTGTGCAGAACAGGAAGGGCCTTGGTTTGAAAGAAGGCTGGTGGGAAAACAATAGTTTTCTCTCCACACCCAAAATATCATGGTTTGGATGGGGTTTTTTTATTATTATTCTATTGCGGTGCGAAGATGGTGAATTTGCTTTGTGAAGTGATGTGAACTTTGCCTTTTTACTGCCCAGTGATGAACCATTTCCACAGCTGCACATATTTGCATTCCTCATGCTGGTTGTATCTTGCATGTTTCAAATGATTAATTAGTCTATCAGGTGGTTGCTGGCCGTAGAAGTCCCACCCTTGATTTGATGAACCAGAGCTTTTCAATGGGAAAAGCAACGGGGTCTGTAAGAATTAAGTCGCAGAAGAGTTACTCAAGGGTTTCCATTCCATGGAACAGAATCTCATGGAGATGTTGATGCTGGCAGCCTGCATTGTAGCAGTCTCACTTTAAATGAAGCTATTAAAACCATGGATTTGACCCCCAAATTTGTCTTTTAATTAGAGATCAGACCACCAGCCAATATTAGCGATACAGAATGGAAGGGACCAAATATTGTGGTTTTGTCAAAACCAAAATATTTTGCTGGAATGAGTCTTTTTCAATGGTAGTTCCAGCTGGGAACAGTTGAAACAAATAATTTAGATTTTTTTTTTTATATCACTTCACTATTTTGATAAAATAAAAAGTGCCAACTGCAGTTATTATGACAGTTCACACTACAATCCATGCAAATGTCTATGGGCAGTGTTCTGTAATTTATTATGCTACTTCAATGCAACCAAAATGGACCATTTTCATATTAAAATGTAACATTGCAACAGGATTGAAATAAAATATTTGAAGTAACAAATAATAACTAAAATTTTAATTGAATGAGAAATATAAAAAAAACCCTCCATTTTTTTTCCTGAGTCAGATATAAAAAGTCAGACAATTTTCTATATAATTCATTCTTCCACCCAAGTAATCTTTATTCAGAGAAAGAGGTGAGAAATAACCTACTTGACAATTCTGAAATAACTTACTCAACAGATTAGAAACTGATGGAACTTGTTCTACTGCAAAATTAAATGTTAGGGAAAGGCCACATATGCGCATGTGAATATGGGAACAAATGTGTACATTATTGCTTACAGTGTTTGACATGAGGGTTAGACTCCTTCTGTGCTAAATATTGCACATTCCCACAATTTAAAGCCTCAGTAGATGAGGCAAAGGAAAGATATAGCTGCCCAGCCAAACGCAGTTGTGTTTGTGACGTGCTTTGAGACACCTTTGTTAATGTCAGCTGGTGATTGGCAGCAGCAGCAGGAAAGACATGGGATTTTTGGCTTTAGCCAACACATTGGCATTGGACAAAATAAGTTTCTTGGAGGTGCTAGAGATGTGTTTGCTCAGCTCTTTTAACAGTTAGCAGCAACGTGTAGAGCTCTTTGGTGGCTTTGCAGCAGAACAAAAGTTGTCCTCATGTCACCCGTGTCCTCGCTGTTTATCTCTGTGACACCCTCCCCACTCTCTCACAGTCAGAGGATGCTGCTCTTTAAAATGAAATGGGATTTGCGAGTTGATTCCAAAACCCACTGAAAACCGTGCTTATTTTAAGTACTCTGATTATTTTTTTTTTATAGCAGGATGGTGATAAAGAAATCAGCCCTTTTGAAAGAATAACCCAAGCACACAGCAGCGTACAAAGATTTCCCAGGAAAGAAAAAGGGTGTCAGTATGCCCATGCCTCTGTGTAAGCACAAACTCGGTGTACATATATGCCAGCTGAGCTGATGTTATTCAAACACAAGTGTGTTTTGTCAAGTACATTGCTTGAAAGACCCCGAGTCAACACATGAGTTATTTATGCATACATAAAATTAATCCTCAAATGATTAGCTCAGGAATGCATGTCCTGCAAGCAATTGTTGGTAGTGTTTTAATGACAAGAAGCAAAGTCAGGAGAAAATTCCGCTGTTAGTTATTCTGTTAGAGAATGTGATTGCTAGTAATGAAATAATAATTAATTCACTGAGTTATACATTTGTGTTATTTATGGATGTACTCTTTACTTATACATATTTTTATTACTTAATATTTAAAATGCACTAAGGGCATGTAAGATGCAGTTGCAGAGCCTTTGTGCTGCTCAAATCCTGTGCCATGATGCTGTGGAGAAACACCAGCAGCTTGATTTGCAGAAGGGGTCAGGTCCCCCAGTTCTACTTGCTCAGCAGTAGCCAAGGACTTGCCTGGGTGGGAGTGATGGTGAAATTTTGGATCCTGCTGGAGTCAGGGCTGGAATATGGTCCAAAGCAAGACTGCTTGTCTAGGCTGACAATGACGCATCCCTGCTTCACCACTGCCAATCCTGAGCATACAGAAATTGTGCTGTAAAACATCAAAAATCATGAAATAAAATAACAGCATATGGAAGATTCCTTTTATTTGGCACACTTACTTTTGAAAACTTAAGAGTTACATTTTTAAGCGTTCTCCCCTCCTCTTATTGAAGCAAGGAGGGTTAGAGTTTTGCTCTTAATTGTTTTTGCAAGAGAGGTAGTCAGAATACCCTTTAACACTTTGGCTTAAAAATACCAGGTTATTACAAAATTTATAGTACAATAAGATCTTTCAGTGTTGTCTTTTGCACACATTTGCACCCAGATGTGCCCAATCTATCTGTACAAGTAAGAGACTTGCTCAATTCAACTTTTTTTTTTTTCTTGTGAGAAAAAAGGAGGTAAAATCTATCTGCAAAAATTGATAGGAAAACAAACTTTTTTTTCTTTCTTATTCCCCCAAGAGTTTTACACTCTTGTCTCTGTGTGACAATAAATGGGTGAGGCCAGTAGTCTGAAAGCCCTGGTGAATGATGCAATGATGTGTCTTAAAGCAGTAATATTTCATGGTAAATCATTTTGCTCTAAAACAGAGACAAGATGCTGCCATTTTTCTCCTAACTGCTTCTGTTTTCTACTTTTCATACCTTTCTCTTACGGAAACCTGGTTCAAATCCACCCTAGGGTTTAGTCAATGTACTTACCTGATTTTAGAAAGTGATTTTAGTCACTCTGTTGCAGTTCACTTGCTCAATGGAAAGTTCCTTTTGGTAGAGAAGAGCAAAAACTTGGGGTTTTGAATCCCATCTCAATGGTCAATATGGTCTCAAGAGCTGGTGCCTGAGAGATCTCTGCTGCACTGGATGGCAGGCCTTATTAATTGCTGTAGGGAAAGCCAGGTAATCGGATGGCATGAGATGAAGACAGTGCAATATTTTAAAACTAAGAATTTCCTGAGAACAGTTCAATTTAGGATGGGGAGTCGCAAATATTATCACTGATTGTCCTTCCCTTGCTTCCTCCTCCAATTTGGTCTTTTTTCAAAAATTTTTATAACAAAAATATTGTTTCAGCTGCTTCTTTTGAAAACACTTGTAGGCTTTTTTATTTCTCTTCAATAATTCATCTGATTTTGAAATATTTCCTTTGGAAAATTATCCAACTAAAAGGGTTGGAAGGAGAAAAAGCGGTAGCAAAGACAGTTTCTTCTCTAAAGTCTTTTTATACACAGACACACCAGGAAACATCAGAAAGATTTTTAAGAAAACATTGCTTAAACAATTTTGGTCTCCTTGATATGGGGGGGCAGGAGGACTAATCATCCTCTGCAAACTTCTACCGATGGGGCTTCTCAGTGCCTCATGCAGGTGGACGGTGCATTTTGGTGTGTGTTTCACAAAGGCTGCTTTTGCCTCAGGTTTACTTCCCTACGGCTGTGATTCCTGCTGGGATATTACCAGAGACAAATCTTCCCAACCCAAGCATGGCATCACACAGCTGACTTAAGTGCATTGTGGGTTGATTTTCACTTTCCTCTCAAGTGTCCCATGTAGGCCATCACCTGAGGCAGAGAACCAGACACCGTGCACCGATGACCTTACCCAGCGCTGAAAACCCTGCGAGCCCAGCACACGGCTCTTTTCTGGCTCAGGAACCGTATTGAATGGCTCCAGATCTTCTCCTTCATTATTATTGGTTTAAGATGAACATGAGGTAGGTATGTTAGGACCCAGCACTCTGGAGCACTAAATCCACGGGCTGCTGCCAGGAAGGGGAGGAATGGATCTGGAGGAGAACGCAGCCCCGTCACATCAGGCTCAGCAGAGGTTTGCTGCAGGTGGATTCAGTAATTTGTGTGTGAACGAAACGTTAGTGCACAGGAAAGTGTAAATATGACTGGCAAGCTCCTCATGGAGGCACCTAGTGCCTTGGCACCATTGAAAGCTATTTGTGCTCTTTTTTTTAAAAAATCCCTTTCCTCACCTTTCAGGCAGTTCGCTCCTCTCATGTGGCTGGTCTAGGGGGCCTCCGTCATCCTGCCTACCCTGCCCAAATTGCTGTCACACCTTTCTCTGCCCCATTGCCTCCCTATCTCTCATTCAACTTGGGAAGGGAATGAGAAAACCCACCCCACCCCTGCGCTGCCCTAATGTTGTGAGCTTCATTGTCCCCCACTTCCATCTAACGCTATTTATTAGCCTGAGCGTTCGCAGTGCTTTTGGTAGCCTGGGCAGAACACATTGATCTTTTTGCTTTCTGCTAAGAGGCAGTGGGAAAGTGGGGAGAAGCAGAGGAGGGAGAGGCATCGACTGGCCTGCAATGGTGACTCAGCTGGAGCTGCTTGGCAGGGCTGTTTACGTGCTTGGGAGAGGTAATTGCAAAGCATGTTTTAAAAATGAAACTTGCGGGAGGGCTTTCTTTCAGCCTGGCAGAACTGTCGCTGTGTTGATTGTCGTGGTTTTTTTTTTTTTTTTGTGTTTTAGCTTTTGCAAATCTGTCTCGTCTCGAAATAGTCTCAAAGGTTTATTTCACCTCCCGCTCCAGCCAGAAGGGGTCTGAATATTTGTGTGCGTGCCTGTGTTTTTATCTCCGGCCCTGCAGCGGTTTCAAAAGCCGAGTGAATGCTAAACACAAATGCTTAAAAGATATTGGTGGGGTTTTTTTTAATGCTCCTCTGAATGAAAAAGAAAAAGGTAAATGGGAACAAAAACAGAATAGAAGGAAACTGCTCAATGTACAAGGGAAAGAAAAAACGTAAAGAAATAGCTGAAAATGAAATGCCCCAAAACGGCTTCTCTGCAGACAGAGAAGTGTCTATACCATAGGGCTCTTTTCTTCTCTTTCTCTTTTTTCTTTTCTTGATGAAGATGTTTGGTTTGTAGCTGACAGATTGCTGGTCCATTATACTTATTTACACACTGGCAGAAGTGAGTCAGGGTCACTTACAGCGATATTCCCTGTATTTTAAAGGCTCTTTATACAACCAGAGCAGCATAGAAAGGATGTGCTGATAGGGAAAGCAGGCTGGTTCTCAGCCCCTGTAAGGAATGGCATTGCCACTATAACACACTCCTGAAATGTTTGGCAGGCCTCTTCAGTGGCTCATTCCTGTGAATTAGTGCTGCTGCTTCCGATAGCCATTGCAGTCCCCGAGATTTATAGATTTGAATAAGCTTTGGCTCCTGAAGTCCTTGAGTGTGAGGGGGAGAAGGGCCACCCATCTCTGCCTCCACAGGTTCTGGCTTCATCCCCCCTATCCCATGGGTCTGAGGGGCTTTTCTCACCTGCCTGAGCAAGCCACTAAGGTGTAATCTCACCAGATATCTCCCCCCATCCTTTCCTTCCTTTGATCTATGTGACAAAACTCTCAGTTCTCAGTGCTGTGTGCTGGCATGATCTTGTAGGCAGACTTGGCCATGTTTCTGGAAGTCAGTTCATGCAGCTACTATACATGTGACCAGGTATGGACCTGTTCATAGAAGTTAACAGAAAAAAATTCCCTAGGATTTCACCTCTGAAATTGAGGAGCTCCTTATGGAGCCATCACATCCTTGAGACACTTATTTTTCATCAGCCTAAAAATGGCCTCTCTGACACTGCCTACGAAAGTAATTCCTGAGTATTGTATACCAGCGTGGGATGAAATCTCCACCTGTCTGACCTGTGCTGAGGGAAGAAGGAGTGGCATTAAATATCTCAGAGTAATTTTTGCATGTGGATAGTTGGTCACAGTGGCAAGTGTGGCACTGGCCAGGTCGGGCTGTGATTGGGGCTACTGAATCTTGACTGGCTGCTGGTGGCTGCAGGAAGGTTGTCTGGTAGCCAGGGCCTGGGGAGAGTGAAGCACCTCCAGCAAAGTTGTCTTTTCTCTCCAGGTTAGAGTCTCCTGCATGCACTGCTGCAGCCCTTTGCCATCGAAGGATTTCCCACCACAGGGAAATCCCTCTGAGACCGCTTTGGATGGGGTTACAGCTCATCTGCATTGCCAAGAGCACTGCCAAGTGACCAGATGGCACTAGAGAATCAGGCCTCAAAATATTAGTCAAAAAGCCCATCTCCTCCTCCCCTTCAATTCCTTATTTGGCTGTTGGCAAAGGGAAGATTTCATGTTCCCAGAGCTGGGCGCTTGTCAGCATCCTTGCCGCTCGCCCATCCACCCACATCCACCCCCCACCTCCTGAACAAGCTGCTCAGACTGCAGATGTGATGTGTCTTTAGCCATCGAGTACCCATTACTAAGGGGTTTGTATTCAAGACTGGTTAGGCTATGTATTTGTGTTGGGTTTGGTTTTTTTTTTCCTTCTTTAGCGTACCTTGTATTTAATTGGCAGAAAGCTCTGTTGAAGCTGCTTTACCTTTACTACATTATTATTCAATTGTATTTCCCTTGATGAAAAACCTGGCAGTCTGTTGCTCAGTGACAGATGTGCTAGCTTTGGTTGAATCACCACCACTAGGCTTATTATCAGTTTTACTAATGTTTGCTGTTTTACACTGTAACAGGTAGGGTGATTCATTCAGTCAAGTCAAACACACAGACACACATATGCATACACAGATTTAGATACACCCCACACATACACGGAGGTGAATCAGCCTAAAATGATCCTTCCTTTATGCATTTATTTGACAAAATGTTCCTGGATCCCCTGCCTGTGCGTGCCTCCTCACTGAGCACATTTACTATCCCTGAGTAAATATTGCTTCCTAGACGGGCAGGGCTGCAGGGTGTCTGCCATAATTTCAGTCATCAGGACACAAAAATAATCCTCATTAACCACTAACCAGCTCTGGTGGCGGGATCACGTATGTGTAAGATCAATGGAATGCTTCTTCAGTTAATTCAGGCTATAGAAATTCATATTATTCAGTCTAGAAGTACTGGATTTGCTTCTTGTAAATGATTTCTCCAGCGCAGCCACTGCACGTGGGGAACTTCCCCACTCCTGCTTGGGCAACAGGGTGTTGAAGTTAATTGTGTGAGTTAAGTGAGAGCCTGAGCCCAGTTTAAAGTTTAAAAGACCAGTTTAAAAGACCAGATTCCCTAATCTTCTGCAGTAAATCCAAATGTCTCTGTAAAGGTGTTGGTACCCCAAGGTGCCTGGGGAAGGGAAAAGCGATGTGTTGGTGTGTCAAGAGGAAAGTGATGCTGCCTGCACACAGAGCCCTGTCATCGGTCCAGGCTTCTCCAGTCAACAGTGTGATGAGTGCACAGATTGCAGTGCTCAGGACAGATGGGCCCGCTCTGTATCTCACTCCACAGATGTCTTGCTGCAGGTTTTCCTTCCACAGGGACAAATCCTGTTCTTGGATCCTGTAGCAAGAACTTTCTACAACATCATTGACCATCATAGGTCTTTAAAACATCCCTGGTGCCTCCCAAATGCAAGTGGAGCTTGCATTTTGAGTGGAGCTCATTGTTAGTCAATGGGCTTCTCCCTGCAGGAGATGGAGTTGGTGGTGTATCTGGGAGGAGGATCAATCCAACCACTTCAGAAATTGCCATCTGTGTTGCAATCCAGTTCAGTGCTCCAGAGAGCTGCTTTTAATCGTGATTTTCTCAACTCACAATGTCAGGGAGACTGAAGTGTTTGCAGATTTAATTTTGTACATCCACATAGTGAAAAACTGTGCTGCTTGTTCTGGATTATGTAAATCTCCAGAGGCTGCAAAACTGGGTCAAGAGTCCCCCAAGAATGGGTTTCCTTGTGGCCCTGCACCCTCTAAACTGCTCCATCTCCCAGCTTTCAAGATGAAATTGACCATGTGGTGGAGTGTTGTGACAGGAAAAAAAATAGTTTAAATGAGGAAAACTTTGACTTCATATTGAGTGAGATTTTAAGGCACAATATTATGCTACTTACATTATATACAAACTGCTTGGTCTCTTTAATTAAAACTCACAGGCACTAGTTATAAAATAATGAATGTCTCACTCTGCAGTATTGAAACTTTGTCTAATGAAGTCTTTGCCTTGTCTGTCTCTGTTTCCATCTGACATCCTGTATTCATTCACAAGATGTTCCTCTTAATGAAAACAAGGTCACTCTTTCAGCATTTGATGGCCAAGAAAGGAAAAGGTGATAGAACTGCAGCCTTGCAGAGTGTGGGATTATTTTTTTTTCCTCCTTCCATAATTGCAAAAAAACTTCCATTGATGTCGACAGGATTTAGGCTTGAATAGGAAGAGGAGAATAGGTGCCAGATCAGACCACAGGACAAATTGGAGTTCAGTCCAGATACTCGGTTTCTTACATCGATTTTCCACTTTTGTCTGTCATTGCCTTATGGGACAATAATACCAGTTCATAAGAAGGAAGCATTTGTTCTTCTCTGCTTATAGGCTGATGTCTAATACTTAATAGTAAGTAGTATTGATGTTGCATACAGGGACTAAATTTGAGATCCAAACCTTGCAGTGTTGCCCACTCTACAGAAACATAATAGCAAAAGGTGCCTGTCCTGAAAAATACACCAGCCAAAGAGTGCAGGAAGAAAAATTTTGTAAAATTCCCTTATAGATAGGGAATTGAGGAAGAAAGGCAGAGTATTTTTTCATGTTATGCATAGATCCTAGTTCCCTGGTAACCTGTGGTAGGAAAAGATTATTATTTAGCATAAATCAGCATTATTCCCTGATCCAGTCCCAAGAAAAATAAATGGCCCAGCATATCTAACAGCTAGCAGGAAGAGCTGACCTGGACTGTAAGGCTTTTCCTCAGAAACAACCTGGAAAATAACTTTAAGCAGCACATGATTTTGGGAGGGGGGGAGGGGGAGGAGGGGAGGGAATCACAATATGCTACAGATAGCTGGTAAATGTTAACAAAAAAAGGTGCAAAAGTCACAAAATTATGAATTATGTCCTGACATCTATGGAAAGAACACAAATACTCCAGCGCCTCCAGGAAGCCTCACTGTGTAGCCCCTGCCAACTGTAATGAATCTGGAAGCTAATCTGTCCGGGAGGTGAGTGTCAATGCCAAGAGGGACACATTAGACTTCAGCTCCTAGTGACATCCACCTTCTGGGGACACTAAGCCAATTTACCTAATTCCAATGAAATTTCAGTAATAAAAGTAAAGGTGGCTTTCTGAGCAGAGGCTGGGGAAGGATTAAAGGCATTTGCATTAATAAATAGAGATGTTATCATGGAGAATTAATGTTCTTTTATATAGATCTTGACAGCATTATAAGATGCTAGGTACAATGCCTCATTATCTCTCAGAGGTTAAGGGGTCAGCCTGGGACAAAGGGAAGTGATTTATGCGGTATCTTTGTCAGAGATATGAGAATATGTATGAAATAATCAGATTTGCAGAGACCATTAGTAAAAACCTCCCAGGATCCCAAGGTCTCATATTGCACTAGATTCCCTATCTCTGTGCTGCACATCATTCAAGCACCTTCTTCCTCTTCTATGTCCCATCTCTCTCTCTCTTACTCTTTTAATATCTCATATTAGGGTTGTTCCTTCCCCTCCCAGTATCTAATAGGCAAACATTATTTGAAAGGGCAGTTAATCCAGAAAAGAAAGCAGGATTCCTTAATATGAAACTTTCCCCCTTTCACTCTTTGGGAGATGCTGGCTGAGGAGGTGACGTTTAAACGAAAAGGACAAGTGAAGAGATGAGTGGTTTAGGTTTTAATTAAACCATCAAGGACAAATGAATGGTTATGTGGATATCGTCTGCATGTGGGGGAATTGAGAATCGTGCAGGTGCATATTGCAGGGGAACATTCAGACCTGCTGCCCCTTGGATACTGCTGGCACAGGAACCTACCATTAGTGATGGTCAGTCCTGGGGGTATTGGAGAACTCCCCTCCATTCTGTAAATATTATAATCTCCACATCTTTGTGATGACATTTTATGTCATCTGAAGGACTTGCTGATAGAGGGCAGAACCTCAGACAATGCTCACTCTCTCTCAGGGGACGGGATATCAGATGGTTTCCTAGTACTGTGTGCAGTATGGTGCAGTATAATATATCTAATGCAGTATAATATTGTATACTTTCTGACAGTTAGAAAGCCAATCCTTCCAAGCAGCAGTGAAGACCCAGATATGCACAGAGGTGACTCCTGCCATTGCCTGAAGCTGAGCATCTCAAGCTGCCAAGTAGAAAATTCTTTCCCAGATGCTGCTTTCCTGCACAACTCAACAATATCTTCAAACACTTGTTAGAAGGGGTTTTCTGATTGCTTTTGGTTATTGTGTCTCTCCTCTGATCTCATTCAGGAGCATTTCAGAGAGGGTCACTCCTGTGAAGCAGGCACTATTGTTGCCTGCAATGGGAGCAGAGTCATGGGACAAGCAGCAAAGTTATTGGCGAGCTGTAGATGCACAATAGACCAAAGAGGGATGATGAGGATGGTGCTGCCAACTACATTTAAGAAAAGGTTGCAGGTCAACATTGCTGACAGCAAATGCATCTTGGGAATCATTGAGAAGAGACTCAAACTAACCTCCTCATTGAAAGCAGTTTTGGGCTAGGACAAACAAAACATAACGATCTTAATTCATATATTGTAGAAAAAAAAATAATCATAAACCAGGACTTTTTAAAGCTTGTTTCTCTGAGAAAATGAAGCTTACTTGAGAGCACTGTCTGGCTGTGTGCTTCTCCTGATTATCATTTGAAAGCACCCCATTTAAAAAAAAAAAATTACAGGAAGATGAAGTCCTAAAAGCTATTGATTTTTTACACATTTTCTAAAAAGAAACAAGTGGGTAGCAGAGAGAGATCTAAATAAATGAAGGAATCTATTGATGGAGAGGCTGAGACTGAGCTCAGATCAGATCCAGAGAAGCCATAGGAAAGAGAGGAAAAAAGCCAGTTGTCATCACTTCTAGTGCTATGGGACTACTTGTATGACAGAGGTTTCCCTAAAGTGCGTAGAACTAAGGATGCCCATTAAGGAAACATTGAAATAATCTCCACTTCTGTACTCAAGAGATACCAGCACAGCACAGGCCCATTGCAATCTTTCCTCCTCTGCATTACAGCAAGAAGCAGCGATGGACTTCAAGCACCACCAGCAGGAATTAAGCATTTAATTCTCATTTATGTTCTAAGGGAATGGGACCCTGGGATGCACCAGCTGCTTTGAAGCCTTCCCACCTTCTCCCCTCTCCAGCACTAGACTTGTCAGTATCTTTGTCAATATCAGGACAACAGTTAAAAATAAATTGGAGTGCAAAGGAAATGTATGGAAAGATCCGGACCAGATCAGATGAAATAATCTCTTTGCACCTTTTCATATTTTGTTCTGTTTCCTTTCCCGACTTTTCTGCTACATTTCAAGAGCAATGTAATGCTTTTGAGCAAAAACACCTGAGCTTTTCATTTTTTAAAATATCATTCTCTGTGATCACATCCCATTCAGTGGTATTTGCCTATCAAAAGATGTTATTGAAAAAGTTACTGTCCAGCCTTGAGAAAGTTATAATTTCTGTTCGAGAATATCCTGGGTCTGCCTTTAGCCTTATTTATGGACTCCTTGATTTTTAAAACTGAATGCTGTCAAATTGAGTGGATTTTATGGTCAGTTCGTGAAGAAAAAAATCTTAAAGGAAAATAAGAATGGAGACTATTATAAAGTAAGAAAAGCAGAAGCAAAAAATGGGACTATATAGGAAACAGGAGTTGGAAAAAAAAACATAGCAGAAGATTTTGTTATAATATAATGAATATTTTCAACTCATTTGGACCAGCCCATTCCATATATGTGTGGGTGTGTAAAGGTTGGGATTGCTTTAGTTTGTGTACCAGTCCAGTTCATAGGAGATGGATAACATAGTGCTGGAGTGAATGAAATGATATTCTTTATACCATTTTCAGCATAACTTTGTGCAGGAATGAGCACAAGATCAATAAAAATGTGTGTAATGAGTAACCCCTATCACCTGAGCAAGCAGAACAACTGTATTTCCTGTAAAGAAAGGAGATTGGATTACTCTTACTTTTTGTGTGGTCTGGGTACTGAGGGTGAAGGAAAGGCAGTTTCACCACCTGGTATATAGTCCTCCAGTATGTCCTCTCTCCTCACTGGTTTGCTACATGATGGAGAGCACCTTCCATGGTGGAGGGTGACACTACCTTGGCTGTTGCTTCTTGCTGAGGAGCTTTGAGAAGGCAAACAGGTCTGACAAGTAACTGCAAGTCCGTTTTCAGAGATCCTTTAAATACTTGGGATCTTCAGGAGTTAAGAACTTTTTCTTTTAACATTCCATTTTTTTGTCTGCTATGTTTATATATGATGAGCTTATGCCAAGGACCCAATTACAATTTTTTTATCTCTCTCCCTTCTTTCTTCTCCACTTCTTCCTCCAACCATAATCAGAGACACCTGGAAACAATAAAGAGTTGTTTGTTTGGGTCTCCTTCTCCCCCTTATTTTCTCATGTATTTGATCTTATGAAAGCAAGGCTGTTAGAGATCCATTAAGCAGTGTTTGTAATGGAAGGGAAGTGTTCTATCTGGTTTGAGGAAGATAAGCACATAAATCGAACTCACCCCACATCTAAACATTTCTGCAAATAGCTGAGAAGGAGACAAACGTGTAGTCGCTTTTACTGCGTGCTTGCAAGCTCCATCTTGCCACTGCTGGAGCCCAGGAGAGCTTGAGAATTGAGAACAGAAACTTCAGAAAAGACTGATGAACAATTTTCCAGGCTGGAAATAGGTATGTACAATAAGATAATTCATTTGCTTGCTGCTGTATTGCTTATGCAAGGAGCATCCAGCAGGTCCACCCAACCATTGAGGCCATTCTGTCATAATGAGTCACTTGATAATTGCCTCATCTAGGTTTAAGAAAGGCCCATTAGTGCCAAATGCCTCAGCCATGGACTGGAGAAAATACAGCCCTGTCTTTATTCAGTAATACTTATAGAGAGCCCTTTTCACAGTCACAGTGGTCAAACCAGGTCTCATCTCAGCCATGAGACTTCCCTGCAGGAAATGCTGAGTGCCAGGGAACTGAATGATAGAGATGGATTTGAAGGGTGTGCAGCCCAACCGAGTGTGCATTGGAGGGGGCTGGCCCATTCCTCCCAATTCCTATGTGTCTCTGTCGTTCTGATTTGGTCAGCTTGGTACCTCCTCCAAGCCCACCTCAAGACCCAGAGGCCACAGCAGAGCAAGGACTTGCCAGCCATTACAGGTGTGACAAGTCAACACAAATGGAAGAACAGTTCCATGCTCTAAACAATCTTTTGCTTTGTCTGTACTTGTATCTGTCCTGTGAGCACTTATGAAATGATCATCTGCATCCCTGTTGCATGTCCGTACCATTTTCTCTCTTTCGCAGATTTGAGATTTTTCTCCCAAAAGGTATTGCAGACCTTTTTTTAATAATGCATTTCACAGTTCATAGGGGAAGATACATAGAGGGTGTCTCTTAGAGCTGTTTTATTCTGGATCCCTTAACTTAAATGATACTCTTTCCCTTTCAGCAAACTTAACATGGAATGAAAAGACTCACAGCTGTAGAATGTGTAAATTAAGACTCTCCTAGAATGATCAGGAATGAAAATATTCATTCTCACTCTTGTCCCAACACCTCAGAAACCCAGGTCAAAAAATTATTCCCTGTTTCTGAAGGAATGGATGAAATGTGTGCAATAGCCCTTGACAGACAGCATTTTCATGATTTGAGCTCAGAATTAAGTCTTCAGGTAGATAAATCAGTCCCCTGCTAAATGATAAATAGTCCTTGGATTTAATCTGTACTGGAAGGGGCTTGTAGTTAACAGGTCAAAGTCTCTCACCGAGTGCTCAAGAAATATCTCTCTTTGGACTTTTGGAAAAATTATTTAAGGAATATATTGCTATTGGATGGGCAATCAGGTTTAACCCTAACGTAATTAAGGACTCCACGCTTAATCATTATGGAAGGCAAGGATGGAACTGTGGCATAGCAGTGTGTTCAGTGGTGCCCTGTGTTCAGCACAGAGGAGCTGGCAGGGAATGGGTGAGAGCAGGATGAAGCCAAACTAACAGGGATTCCTGAGCTTTTCTCCAGCTCCATGACACTGAGAGCCATGGTTTTGAACATCCATCTACAAGTTAGTCTGTGTTCCTCTTAAAAGGCAGTCCCTACTGGACTTGTGTGGCCCTAATCTGATCCCACTGCATGAGAGGCAGAAGCCACAGCATCACAGAGTTATTACTCTTATTATATTATTACGTGGGAAAAGAATTTGGAGGAGCAGGGGGGATTTTGTAGGATTTTAAAGAAGTATTTCAGCAATAGAAAAAAGACCTTAAAAACACAAACCAGCCCATTAATTACCTCCTAAAGACAGTTTAATACCCATTAGGAGGCACACATAGGGTACATTTCCCAGCATGGACACACAGACTTGGCTGTGGAGTTAGAGATACCAACTCACTGTTTCAGGGACTGACACAAAACTGAGGAGTCCATTCCCCTTTGGGTGTAATTTCTTAATATATTAAAAACAAAAGACACAACATGTTAAAAATGACATAAAGAAGAGTTACTAATAACTCCCTGGGGTCAAGAGATGTAGAAGCACTCAGCTATTTCTGACTTTGAGCCAGAACTACCAGGTTTTTTCACTTTAATATCTCTGGTCTGTGTGCCTGTGATGTGCTGCCTATATTTAACAAGAGATGCTGACAATTTTGCCCTCTGAGTCTTACAGAAATCTACTGTCCCGGGGGAGCATGCCCTTGCAGAAGGTTTATACTTAATTTGTTTTTCTCCTTAAAGAGAGACACTTTCTCATAGACATTTGCTAGGCAACAGCAGCATAACTGTACTTTTTTGCAGAACATTTGTGCTAGGCCTGGTTGAAAAACTTTAAAATCTTGTGAAAAGTCACATTATGCTGCTGTTCCATACCATGGCGTAGGTATGTGAAAATCAAAATTAAATTTTACGAAACATTTTGAAAAGGAACCACAGAAAGTTCCAAACACCATGTTCTAAGGATATTTTCTCTACTTTTGAATTGGTCTTCTGCTTTTATTTTTGATAGCTGCATGAATTTTTTTGAAAAGGTTTCGGTTTCTACCAAAATTGGGGATGAAATCTGTGTGTTTATTTTACACTGCCCTCCAGCTTTTGATACCAGCTCCAAATTCTCACTCTGCTGCTTCCAAATCCAGATCATATGGATGTGATCCATTTTCGTGTCGCAAGAATTTTGCCTGCTGTTTTAGGATCCATCTCTCTAAACATCATCTCTGCTTATATAATGCTGCTGAGCTCACGCTTGGGTGAAATGGCACAATTTTAAACCCTATCTGTCATTCTGATGCAACTTGGTCCTTTTTAATGCTCACATGAAACTGATTTTTTTAGAATTAAAGACTAGTCACATCTACCAAAGAAAAGACATTTCCCATAAGACTGCGAGTTGAAGAGAAAAAGTATAATAAAAAATATGGGGATTTTATGCTTCCTGGCTAATGCATGTGTGTCAAGGAAGGAGGTTATTGTTAGACAACTCCATGGACTTTGTCCTCCTAAAATCTTGTTCTGGACATTCTGTATCTTGAAAACACAGAAGCATGTATTTAGTGGGTGCTAGAGATGTGGAAATGCTTAAGGTTGCATGAGATTCAAGGACCATCTTTGTTTCAGGGTATTGGTCCAGCTCTGCTGGTTCCCACGGGAATCCTAGGTCAGCAAGACCAGGGAGGGTGTTCTTTCTATAGCTGCTGCCTCTAAGAGGGACTGAGCAAAGTAGATACATATCATGAGACCCCCTGCTTCATGATGCTGTTTTCCTAAGTGTCTTGCTTAAAGGGTCAGTGTTACACTGTCCAACAAGGTACCTTGAATTCCCAGCAGCTGTTCTTATCCAATGTGAAGTTTATTAATGGGCATAATCCATCAAGTAAGAGACTTGAGGAAATGAGACTGCAGAAATGCACCTTTATGACTTGTGAAAGCTCAGTTGGCTGTTGACAGGGCTGAAGAGTCTTAATAAGAGGGGTAGGAAAAAAACCCTTTATGAGGAATTAATTTCCTGTCTCCATTATGAAGTGCTGGGATGTTCATTTAGCATGCAGTAGGTGGGTGTTAAGATTAGAGCTGTGGAGGAAATGGATATCAGAACATGCTAAATCTTCCTCAGTGCCAAAGCAAGAAGCTTTGAGAACATGCTGATGATCCTTCTTCATTTGAACCCACCCTAAAAATATCTTCCAGAAGTAGGAGCCCAGTGGTTCCCCTTAAAACCCATTTTTCCTATGTTCCAAGACCTCAAAATAGATGTAAAATATGTCAAGACCTAGAAGAAGCAATACACAAATGTTACTGATGAAAAAACTTTAAAGAAGTCTTTACAAATACCTCCTTATCACATTGTGATTCAATCTATTAGGTTACACTTGCATTTATAGCTTTCTTTAAACTCTTTACTGTATCCAATGCATTTAGTCTTCAGTAAGAAAATAGAGGGATGTGTATTAGAGAACTTCACATCTTCAGCCCTGGGAGCACTCAAACAGAACTCTGCTAATCTGGTCAACAAACTAAAAGCTGGCCTGATCTCACAACCTTAGTCACAAAGTATTTTGAAAAATCTTAGTCTAGGTCTGATTTCAAATAGAAAAGGTTTTCAAGTTTCCTTGTTTTCCTCAGTCAAAAAAGAAACCAGGTTTTGGTTTCCATCTCATGGAAAGCTATACGCACGCTTAGCACTTTCATTTCTTTCTGGGTGCTGGAAGAAAGCTAAAGTCATCAGGTGGGATGTGAAAACAGGAAAAAGACAACATGAAATTACACATGAAGTTGATCTTTATGCAGATTTCCAGCACATAGCCTTTCCACCACTTAAATCACACTCTCTTTTTTGAATAAAACAGTATGCAGAAGATAAATATCACCTTCCATGGGTAGGGAGACAGCGTTTTCAGGGACTTTGAGAGCATTCTCAGTTCGTAGTGGATTAGATGCTTCACACTTTGTAAGAGACTTCCCTCTCTCCATAGTTAGGGCTAGTTTCTGGTTTGAATTTTTCAGGAAGAATTAGATTTCCAACAACTTTAATGTCATCACACTGCTGCCTTAGACTGTTTTGTCTGTTGATAATATTCACCTCTTGGGAGACATTAGATATTTAGGGTAAAAGCTCTTTGGAACAGAGCATGTTTATTCCAGAATGCCTTTATCCAGCACCCAACACAGCCCCAGGTCTGAGCTGCTACCCCAACAACAAAAAAAGGATAATCAAGGACATCCACCTTTATCGTGTCGCCATCAAAGCCACATCCTTCACGTCTCGAGCAGTACATTCGCTCTCTCTTGTTCTCCCCTTGCAAAAAAAGACATTGTGTTTGGTGTGATAATGTAACTTAAGGTCATATTTTGCTTTCAGCCATCAGCATGTGCAAATGCTGTATGACTAATGAGGCAGTCTCAAATGACTATCCTGCATTGTTTTTCTACAAGATACTTGGTTGTGTTTGCAATCCCTCCTGACAGGTGGTAAAGAGCTCTCTTTCCCCTGGGCTTCTGACTCGACCTGGAAATCCAGCAGCAGTGAGGGTTTCTGGTCATAAGGGACTTCTCTCCACTCTTCTTCCAAAAATGTGCTAAAAGGAAAATCTGCCTTTTGGTTTGTCCTGTCTTGCTTTCAATTTGTTTTCAGTCCCTTTTCTTTTCCTTAGGGGAGTCTTTCACTAGCTCAGGGAAGCTTTGTTCTTTCTGGGATGTCAGACAGTGGCTTGGCCAATTCACATGCCAGGGATGAGAGAGACAGACAGACAGACGTGAAGAAAATGGGACAGCAGCAGGATTAGTGCATGGCCACAGTGCTGAGAGATGAAAAAAAGATTTTCCTCCTTATGCCTCTCTTTCATGGGCATAAATGACTCAGCTTGACAAGACAGAAAGCTTTCAGACAAGCGAGGCTTAAAAATGATAGATTACAGCACACAACTCATCAATGACTCAGCTTGTCAGAGTTTGTCATTTGAACTCTGACCCTTCCTCTTCTCCTCCTGTGTTTTCTAGCACTGGGATTAAAGGGGCAAAAGGACAATATTTTCAGACACTGTGTGCACTTTTGGAGTGTTCAGCCCGAATGTGTACTTTAGCAGAGATGTTTTTAAAAAGGACTTGCTTTTCAGGAAGCATTGAGTCTTGTGATCTAAAAAATCAGATCTTATTAAGGATGTCCATATTGGGCATATTCAAAATATGAAAGCTAAGAAAAAAACCCAACAAACCTAACTCCTGACTAAGCTTCCTTTGGAAAAAAAATTCCTTAAGGAGCTGCAAGGGCCTTTTCAAAAAGTCTTTTTAGAGAAGTCCCTGCTGGGTCAGGCCAATGCTTCTCATGTACACATTGACCCAAACAGGCAAGTAAATTTTCCCTTTGTCCTGTTATAATGTAGTTTGCAAACTTATTTTCCCATTCTGCCTTACACTTCTACAATTCATTCCCTCCCTGAATCCACGTTTCTGCTTTACCCTGAACTAGAGAGAGAAAAAAAGCATTGATATGATTTTGTTTTGATCGGACGCTAGACCCTCTCTCCTCATCTCTTTATTTTTTCACATGTTGAAGGAGATCTATCAAGATAATTTCCTGTTACTAGGTTTGAAGTGTTTTGAATTTGAAATGCCTTTTCACTTAGAAAGAATTGATGCCTATAACTTGTAATGTGTTAGCAGTTTTGTATAGTGCCTGACAGCCCAAACTGCATTACAAGTAGCTAATCCCAGTTGCTGAGCTCCATTAAAGACTAGATCGTATCTGTTAATACAGCCATACCGCTTGGGTCATTGTGCTGATGTAAGGAGCACAGCTGTCTGGAGAAAGATTATGATGTGAGGGGACATTTTTAACTGGAAAAATGTATGGGAGAGACACCAGTCATGATTGATTAAAGATATGAAGAGGATTTTATGAGCCTTCTTATGCACTCTGTGTTTCTCATTCTGTTTGTCATTCCTCTGTGTTTGGTAAATAAATAAATACATAAAACCAAACCTTGAGGATAATAGTAAAGACAGAGAATCATGGCTGTTCCTCTTATGTTAAGAATTTTTTGTTATAATGGGCTAAGGACTGTGAGTTTGAGGACTCATTTCCCACCTCTGGCACTGATCTGCTACTAGATCTGTGCCACCTTTTCCCCTTATATCTTCTCCCACTATTTTTTCATCATATCTGTTTAAAAATATAAGCACAATATGGCAGTAGCTTTCCTATTCCATTTGTGTGCACCCAGTCCTTATCACACCAGCAGTCCAGTCCCAGCTGTGCTTCTCTGTGCACCATCCATGCCAATTCCCCATCTACTGGATTTCACAGCCATCTGCCATTTTGCCAAGTAAATATTGATACCTCATCTCCCAGTGCTGGCTATTCAAGGGACACTCTCACCTAAACCCTTCAATCTCCTTATCTTCCTTCTCCTTATATTCCTTCTCCTTATATTATCAGTAACATCCAGGGTTTGAGATCCTCTGCACCTAGAATAACACTTTCATTCTTCGTCTTTCCGCGTGTTGAGAGGTTTCTGCATCTTGTGCTATAGTCAGTGTTCATCTGACTCCCTTATCTAGGCAGGAGCATAAGCCATGCTGTCTCTGGCTCTGTATCCATCTCACCACTATTGCCACGGCTGTTCATGTCTGAGGTTGTACTCTGACAGTGCGATGTACTCCTCGGCAAGCTTGGAAAGGGAAACAGTCTTATAAAAAAAAATCACATTAAGCATAGCATGTGTTTCATGCTCCTTTAGCATCTTATCCTGCTACAGAGTGTTGTAATTCCCCTGGCAGCTTTTGAATTTCATGTCACACTTTTAAATGTGGTTTGGTACATTCTCTACATGCTCTGTCAGTAGAGTTCTGCCAATAACCGCAGCACACGAGCACAAGAAAAGCAACTACTGACTCTGCTTCCTTGCATGCTGAAGTGTGTGGGTGTCACAAATGTAGATACGTGTCACATGAGAAGAAACTCTTCCTACTGCTGGAGCCACTCAGGAGCCTCTTTTCAACAAGTCAAGGGTTTTTGTTAGTTGGGACACTCATCTTCTGTCGAGCAGTAAGTAACAACAAGATACGCCTGCAAGGGGACTCTTGAGTATCTTAATTTGAATTAACTTTTAAAACAAATGAGTCAAAGCTTCTTGTAATAGTCTTAAATATTCTCACCATGAGTTAGATAAAATTACCTTAAACTTGAACAATGTTTGACAAAACCTCTTTGGAAGTTCATTTGACGGAATATTCAGGAGTGTCTTCCACACAGACACAAAAAGACTGGTTTTCCTTGAACCAAACCAAATCTTATTTTGCTAGGAAACAAGAGAATGCATGAGTGTGGAACCAACATTTGAAAAACCTGCATTAATGGTGGAGTTGGAGACCAATGGTAAGACACAGAAGACAACTAGGATCTTTGGGAAAAGGTGGAAAGGAAAGGGCTAAAAATACTTATTGTCAGTGAAAGGTGAGTGTAACACAGATCTAGTATAAGAGTAATTATGTTTATTGGCTTTAGCCCCTCTTGAATAAAGGGTAGTATTTCTGCTTGTTGTCTAACAGAAGCACCATTTTGTCTTGCCATGCTCCCTTTGAAGCTTATTCACCATTTATAAATGCTCCCAATGAGCCAACACATTGACTCTAAGTTGGTCACACCAACTCCTTCCTGGTACTTATATGTTTGATTTGAATAAAAGGTAAAGGATAGACTTCAGAGCAGTCTTTCATACTTGCTTT
The DNA here is from genome assembly GCA_004320125.1 of Scolopax mira. Lineage (NCBI taxonomy): Eukaryota > Metazoa > Chordata > Aves > Charadriiformes > Scolopacidae > Scolopax > Scolopax mira. Next base: position 24,211 of record BJBW01006243.1, read on the forward strand.
GGTTCTTTAAGCCAAGAAAAAACAATCATAGGGGTTTGCCAAGAGAGCCAGCAGGTACTATTCGGAAGAGAGAGGAAATGGATTTTTAAATTGAGAAGTTTTTGTTTAGCCACAGCCGTTCTTCAGGGCAACATCACAGCTGCAGAGGCAGTTTAGATACTTTGAGGTGCTTGCAAAGATTAATTAGCTGTCTAAATGGGAAGTGAGCTCTGATGAAAGTCTGGCCCTTGTGGGCACTGAGCCTCGGGCTTGGTATGCTTTTGAAAAATCTTACCCTAGAGGACTCCCTGAATGCACTTTTCTGACCTGAGCTCATGCATTAGAGAAGAACCTTAGAGTTATTTCAGTACTTCCAGGAGTTCAGGCTCATTCTTTAAAGCAAACAACCTAACGCATTCCTAGCTCGCCAAGAAGCGGTGAAAATCCCCAGAGAGTTGCCTTTTCAAAGAAAGTTCGTATCTGGTAGCAAATCTGGATAGACAGTAAACTGGCAGGTTGTAGATGTGTATTTTCATAAGTATGACTATGTAGTGGGAATCCAAGCTGTGACACCTTCCCCTTACTGAAGGCCCCCATCCCTCTCCTCTCCTCTCCTCTCCTCTCCTCTCCTCTCCTCTCCTCTCCTCTCCTCTCCTCTCCTCTCCTCTCCTCTCCTCTCCTCTCCTCTCCTCTTCCCTCTTCTGTCCATCTCTCCATTTTGCTCTCCTGCTTCCTTTCCTTTGTTTCAGCTGCACTTTTACCCATGCTGCTGACTTAGCGCATTTTGCAAACTTGCAATTTCACACTGCATTTGTTGTCATGGCAACACAAGGGGGAAATCAAAGTGTGTGTGTGGGGGGGGAAGTTTAAAAAAAAAACCACCCAAAACTCTTGAATCAGTCCCTTATTTTGTGCGTTTCCCGTGCAAAGTTGGACATGCACTTACATTAGAAGCAGAGTTTGTAAGGAACTTTTTTAATATCCCCAGGCACTTCAGAGACCTCAGTGGAGGTCCAAACCATTTTCTCTCCCCTCTTCTGCCCTTAGAGCTGCCTTCTTCCATCTCTCTCCTCCAGGGTGGCTGAGAGACTGGTCCCCTCAGCAGTATCCCCAGACATACCCTATCTCAGCAGCAGCTTTTGCCAGGGAACGGCCGGTCCCCAGCAGGCACGGCAGCAGCTCGATGGCAGCACTATCTTACCTTTATCTTTTATACCAGCAAGAGATCCATCAGGAAGGATGATGGAGCACTGGCTTAAGCTCGCTCACGTCCCCTCACCCCCTCCTCTTTCCAATCACCGTGGCTAAAGGAGCAGCAGCCCTTAAATGAAAACTTTACGGCAAAGAGCCGCTGACACTTTTTCATTATGAAGATACATGGGGTGGCTGGTAGCTAATGAATGTCAGTGCTCAAAAGGATAATCTCTGCTTCTCTCTGATACAATTTAACATCGTATTTCCCTAATTTGAGGCTGATTTAGTCGCTGGGGTATTTGGATGCCTCTTCTATGGTGCCGATAGTTAATTAAACAGATGTTGCAGAGGGAATCATTAATTTTAGTGCTGCAGATGGGAGCGGAATGACTTTGTGAAGTTAATGTTTCAGCAAAACAATAGGCTTCTGTCATCAGTTGGTATAAACCAAGTAAATTAAGAGAACAAGTAGAGTAAAGGAGATAGCTTTGAAAGAATCTCAATTATTCATTTTAGAATTATACTTTTTTCCCCCCATAAATCATCATGGGAGAAGAGGCAGGGAAAAATCTGCAAAAGTGGGGAAGAGGGCAAGAGAGGAATCCTCAACTTAGCAACCTCCAAGAGACTTTATCGCTGCTCCCACACTCACTCAAGAGCTGCAGGGCTCCCGCAGGAGCAGGGCAAGCTGAGGTCTAGTGGCTGCAGCTGGAGGCAACAGGGGGCAAAGCAGGGCAACCTCTGGGCCAGCAGCTGGGGAGGGCATTTGGTTGTTACCCACAGAGCAACTTGTCACGTCAATAATGACAGACATCTTTTTCCATGATTAAAAATTGAGGTGGGCACAAGCATCTTCCTTTTTCGAAGGCTTTGAAAGTTTTTTCACTCCAGATGTCCCAAATGGACTGACAAGGTTTCACAGGGCAGCTGGCTGGATTTTCAAAAGTGTTCTGGGTACATTTACAGTTTTCTAAGTGGAAGTTGGTATGTTTTATAGACTCTCAGAAACTTCAGAGCCTATATAAAAAGCTGCAAAACACTTAGGAAAGAATTGCTAGAGGGTTGCACTTGTATATAAGAAGTGGCTATTTTGCCATGGACTCTACGGCTGGAAGCGGAAAAACTGCAAAATCTTGAGGTTTCTTGAACAAAGGCTCCTATTTTTGAACTAAAAATAACAGAGGGAAAATTCAACCACCTCTAAACCATAAGACAGTGGTGGCAGAAGAGGATCAGGGGAACAAATCAAGTCCATATATTGTGTTGGAGTGAAAGTACTACTGACTTGCTTGAGTGCCTCATAATATGAAAATTATGTTTCTTTTTTAGGACAGATGAGTCATTTGACCACTCAGACATTTATATGAACACATCTATGTCCATTTATATTATCTTTCTTTTCTCCTTTCTCATATATGCATGGTTTTTTCCTTATTACCAGCTACTCCTTTCTCCAAAAACAATAATCAGTGGTTATTCTCATTTATTTGATAAGGCCAAACAATTTCAATGCCCAGAAAGTAATTATGAATTTGGCAGTTCTGATTAATAAATCTTTCATGAAGCGTGCTCCATTTTTTCCATAAACAGCATGTTCCAGAGATTCATTGAGAAAATATGAAGAAGTAAAAAAGACACAAAGTGAAAAAAACCCACATTCATCCTGGCAATAAAGGCCTGATGTCAATCTTACATGGGTAAGGTGAATTTCACTACTGGATTTATTTCTTTACCACTCAGTCTGCATTCACCATTTCATTTTAATGGACACTGTTCTTGCTTTTACTCCTTCTGGCTTTACAAAGCTGTATACTAAGTTAACTCCAGCTTCACAATCAAAAAAATGTTCCAAATTATTTTTAGGAGATAATTTCTGCCCTCAGGCTTGTTGCAGAGTGGCATTGCACAGCTTGAAGGCCTTGTCCTCTTTTACAACTGAACTAGCATCTGCATCAAACACCCACTCCCCCAGCCAAACACTGGCTGCTTTCAGTTGGCTGAAAAGAGATGTCTTGTACTTTTTGTGAAACCATCAAGTATCCCAGCTAGCTGCCAGGATGGCAGTCCACTCTTGGTCCTGCACTGTTTCTGCCATCCCCATGCAAATGTTTAGGATGCTTTAGGGTCCCTCAGATGGTGCTACTAATCTTTTCAGCCTCAAGTATTGCAAAGAAATCTCTATGGTATAAACTTCAGCAACAGACACTAAAGTCTCTCATAACCAAAGAGAATAAATTCGGCAGATGCCAAAGTGTCCTGTTGAAAGACATGAAAAAGATGATGGTTTTTGCCTGATGAAGACTAAGTACACACAATCCTGAGACGTGTCTGATGTTGCAATATATTCCATTGAATTGAAGGACTCGGGCTGCTTCCTTTAGGAAATGTAATTCTCATTAAAGGCATGAAATTGAGCTCCTTGGAGACCTAAGCTTCAGTCTGCTGAACAATCCGGACATAAGTTTTCAGCAATACCAGCTTTTCACTGTGTGTGCCTCTGTCTCAACAGTATGCTGTAACAATTTGCTTCTTAGAGCAAGTCCTTGGTTTTGCTGTGTTTGTTCACTGGTGTTCCTTCAATGCCAGCTCACTGGGATGGCTTTTCTTGCACAGAATTCACCAGGGACCTGGATCCCAACCATAAATGTGCCTTTGTTTCCCTCTTACCTAGCATAAGTCACCAAGAACCTATCAGCAATGCTTTTTGGGCTGTCACAATCCTGCTTAAATAAGGAATTGGGTGTCTTAACGGGGCCTAGATCTTACCATAGCTGGGGGGGAGGATGTTGACAGCGCACTCTGTCAGATGTCTTTGTCTCCTCCTCAGGTCCTGGAGAGCAGATGCTCCCTAGGGGTTATAAAGGCTCCCCAGGCACAAGGACACCCCAAAGCAGGGCGGTACAACAGCATTTTCCTCTGATCTTGTCCTTTTGGGTGATGTCACAGTGCCACTTCGTGGCACTGAAGCCAGCACTAGTATCTGATGCACAGGGCTCCCCAAAGAGCACTCTGGCCCTCTCCTCATCAGATGCCTTAGCATCCTTCTGCAATTCCTTTTCTCCACACGGCATCACCTGCCAGTGGTGTCTGCCTCTGCAAAAGGTAATTGATTCCCTTCCCCTTTAGAGCCCTAATTAAAAATGCACTGTATTAAACTTGAATGCATTGGAAACAATTAGCTTCCTCTTTTGTCTCCTCATTTGAGTCGGCAACGCGAGGCAGCCAGGTGTCACGTTCAACAAATCTCCATCAAGTGATTGCTGTGGAAGGAAATGAAGTTTGAAGAACTCCTTTGCTGCTCCTGATGCTTTGGCTCTGACCTTCTTGTGCTCTCAGCTTATCTCCATGGAGATGCTCATTTTGCAGATTGGCTCCATCTTCTGCCAGCATCTGCATTGTAATGGGGAGGCAGCAGTCAAGGGCCTAGACAGGGAAGCCAGGCTGTTTCAAGGATTTGGTGCTGTTCTTTTAAACCAAAAGCACTTTAAAATGAACAGTGTTATCTGATTCTCCTTCAGAAAGCGAGTGTTTTGAGCCACTCCAACCTCAGGCGATCAGCCGAGACCCCAAAAGAGGAGAATTTTAGCTTGAGCTACAAACTTCTGTGGCATATCCTGCTGCCAAGTGGTAAAGTAGCCCTCATGGCCCTGAAGACAGGTCTACACTATGTTTTAGAGAAGCTGAATCATGTCCATACTCTTGCCAGAACTGTAAGAAAGAGGGTGAGATTTGTTCTGTCCTACAACCAAGAGAATAACGCCTGTCTACAGGCAAAACATCCTGCTGGAGGCACAGCACCACATTGCTGCTGGGATCTTGGACACAGGATCACCCACCCCAGTAGAGCTCATTGGAATGTGTAGATTAGACATAAAATTTGGGGTGGGGGAAGAAGTGGAAAAAAATATAGCAATAGGTTTACAACTGGAGAAATCTCTGCAAAATGGGCAGCCCAGGATGAATGACCGCTCTCACCAACCAAGTCCAAATCCCATGTAGCTTTTAGCTCAGCTGATCTTCACAACAGCCCAGCTCTGGTGGAATCTGAGGGAGGGTCTGCACTCTCCACAGGGAAGTATTAGTAGGACTAGGCTCAGTGCACTCAGTAAAACACTGGTTGGGAAATTTTCAACAAACCATTTTTCATCAGAAAATGCTGATTCTTTGAAACAGGCTTTCTAGGAGAATAAAAGGGCAATTTTTCCTCATCTTAGCAACTCTAAATATTGTGGCAGCTTTAAATAAAGAAAGAAACCAAGGAAAGCCCTGCTTGGTAATTGGTTTTCCCCCCACCTTGTTTCAGGTTGTAAATTTATTGTGATGAAAAATATAAGAAAATAAAAATAAATGGTGTAAAAGTGAAAGAAAACTTTTAAGACTGATGTAAAAAAGTAATCCATTGATTGACTAGAGGTATTTTTCCCCAGTGTTTGTTCCTCTAATTTTCTTTTTTACTTCAAGTACTGGAGAGAAGAAAGGGATGGCAAAATCTCACAAGAAGGGGAGAAGGATGAAAGCCCAGGATGAGCCTGTGGACCAAGCTCTGTCTGCAGCAAACAGCTGTGGTGAATGAGAAATTACAGTTTCTTGTGACTTAGAAGATCAGAGGCAGAATCTATTTAAGGGCCAAACCTCTTCCCTGGTTAGTTTGGGAGTGCTTGCCAGGAGGAGCTGGGAAAGTCAGTGGTGCTCAGGGGTCGTTCCACCAAGCTCAGCTGCAATGTGCTGGGCAGGTGGGAGAAGGGAAAAGGTGGTGTCTGAGACTTTGCCCAAGTTTCCTCTGAATTTAAATACCAGCTCAAGCTGAAGCCAAGGCTCTGCCCAGTGCCAGATTTCTTGCCAGCCAGATGGTACCTTCTGAAGTTCTTCCACCTTCATCCAGGCTTCAAGGGATCCAGTGGAGGTGTTTGCAGGAAAGTGTTATTTCCTTTGTTCTTCAGTGATTTCACAGCCTTGCCCGCAGATTTACACTGGCGTAAGTTGAGAGCAGAGCATGCTCTGAGCTTCAGAGCTCTAACATCTCCTTTTCGATTGGCAAGAGCAAGCCTGGATAGACATCAGGCTTCCTCCTATATGTAGAAACCTCTATATTTTCTCTGGCACCACTTATGCTTTTGTATGCATTGCGTGTGTGTTCTCATATCAGACATTCCTTAGGGCACTGTCTCACGTCTCCATTGGTCCCGTGTGATTATTGAAGTAACAAGGTCTTTGTTTGCTTGTTCTGCAAAGTTGGCTTTCTTTTGGGGATGGATTTGTTTGGGGTGTTTTGCTTATTTAAAGGCATATTGAGGAAAGGAAGTCAGAGTTAGAAATATACACCGTAAAGTAAAAGGGAAATTTCATTTTTGATGCAGTCAGGCTTTGGTTCAATTAAGACAACGAATAGTAAAGTAAAAAACCAGATCACATGTTTGATCTTTAGGATATACAAGGAATTGAATGGTGAGGGAGGAGTGGAGCAAAATGCCTGTGCTGTAGGTTTTGGGTCTGGAGGTCTGAAAGATGGAGTTTTGTGCCTGTACATTGCTGCTTCTGGCTGCTCTGGCTTGGTAAGGGGACTGTGAATACATATAAATACGTATGGATTGGGTGTGGGCATATCTGTATGTTCATGGGGTTACCCTGATGAGCTAGAGATATCAGCTTCTCTGAGAAGAAAATAGGCTGTAAGCTGAAGTGGGACCCTTTCTCAGCCTTTTCCTGGCCACCTACATCTATCAGTCCATCTCCAAAAACGGTTCTTACTCCTCAGCATGATCAGTATCTATAGGGATCAGTGTACTCACTCAGTACGATCCAAATTAAAACTTGTAGCTGTTGTGCCAGAAACTGTAAGCTTTGTCTGCTGCCAGTCAGCTATAGTTATTACAAGTTCTGTTTTTCTGGCGATTTCTCATCCCACATAAAACTGAGAACATGGCTGCTGTCTTCAGTTCCCACTGAAGAAATAGTTGTCTCCCTTTTTAATTACCTTTTCCTGTCAGGATAACATGGGCTGGCAGTAAGAAGCACAGGAGAGATACTCCTTGTTGAAAAGGTGTTGGTGATGGAGAGAGTTGAAAGACAGGAGAGGGAAGGGGGGAGAGAAAGGGGGAGGACTGAGTAAGAAGTAGAAATATCCTACATGAAGAGGTAGAAAGATGCAGAGTTACAGCTCTGACATTGAAGGAAATGCTGGCTGGAGGACCAGCAGAGAGGGGACAAGCCAGCCCTTGTTAAAGGTCTCTTTGCCTCTTTGTAGGGGTGATAATTTGGAAGATCAGAGCCTGGCAGCACAGCCTGTCTGGATGAGAGCGAGAACATGTCTTCCTTCCCCTTTAAAGAGCAGAGGGAGCCACAAAGCAACCATATGGAATTGCAGCAGAGTTTGCCAACACCTTCTGTTTTTTGAGGGCCAGATCCAATAAAGGACAGAGTTAGGCACAGTTTTGCTTTCTTTTTAAGCACCTGAAGTGAACTACATGTTTTAGAAGGTGGATCTGACAACTCAGTGCTAAAACAGGAAACCTGTGAGGAATACTAAAGAATGTGAATTTCTGATTAAGTTTAGAGAGTCCAAAGATCTTTTCTGAGGGTGATTGTGAAAGGTTTTCTTTTGAATACTTGCACGAGGTTCCCTCTTTTTACATGAGAATGCTATTGCTGTAGTGTGCATGAGACCACATCTCTGGTGGAAATGTTCCACTAGGAAGAGGGAGACCTTCAGTCCCATCCATCAGACCAAGTGGAGGGGTATCACATCAGTACAGGTAGAGTCCTAGGCATTGTGCAGAAAGTGAGGTGGACACTCTCCATCCCTCCTGCCAAAGCCAGACCTGTTGTGCAAAGCATGTAGGGAACTTCAGCAAGCCCTCACAAGAAGGACTGAATCACTGTAATTTATGCAGGAAACAGGAGTAGAAGATTCTGGAATGTGCCCCATATGTCATTTATTCATTTTATGTCAGATAAATATTGAGTTAAAAACCAAACCTCTCCACTGATGGAGAAGAAAGGAGTCCCATATTCCGCCCTCTTTTACCTGGTGCAATACTATTGTTGGCGTCAGGAGGGATTTGCAGTTATTTTACAGAAGCTGCACTGAAACAAAGAGGACTGTGTAATCCATTTATCACAAACTACTCCAATTCCTATCTTAAGTAAGAGAGGGGTCAATTAACAAATGAAAACAGAGCTCCAAAACACTCTCTGTTTAGATCAAAACACATCAGTAAAACTCTGTAGAGGCATGGCATGAGCATTGATTTCCTGGATGTGCTTTGGAGATTGCAGGAGAAAGTAATGGAGTCTGGGATGCAAACTTTGAAAATGGACTGTTATCCTTATGATGAGATCTTTCTGCATTTCTAGCTCCATCACCAAAGTTTTCCAGCTTTATGGATTTGTCTGCCCAACAGATGTGACAGAAAGAAATATTAGCTTTACAAATGGGGATAAAACCGACATATACTGTAAGCCAAAGCCGGTTAATGAGAAAGGATTTTCAAAATGTCACTCATGCACTTTCCCACATTTAGTTTCTATTTCCATGAACTGGCATTTCTCCTTTCTATGAAAAGTCCATTTTCAACTAAACTTCCTTCAATCTACTTCTAACTAAATAATTATTAGTTTCCAAATTAAAGTAATTTAATTTGTTAGTCAAATTACAACCCAGTAAAAAGGAAACCACAAAAGTATTTATGACTTTATTTCATCTTTATTAAGACTAACAAGGTTTGAGCAGAAATGATCTCTTGACAACGCCATTAAGAGCACAGGCAAGATCACAGTCTGTAACGCATCTGAAAGGGCACAGCAGAAAAGTCAAATGTTCATCTTCTGGGAGACAGTCAGAGCAAAATTATACTGTAATTAAAGAAAAATATATCTGAAGGACTATGCAATAGTATAGATATAGTATGCTGCAATAGTATAGATAATTATTCACTCCTTTTTTTCTTTTTTCTTAAAAAGCCATATATCTTAAAGGGGTTTTTAGTGTAAGTGGTTTGTTTTGGTTTTTTTTTTTTAAGTCTGGTGAATATGACCATTTTGAGGAACTGAGAAATTAGGTAAGGGGTAAGGATAAGGAGCTTTCCAGTGGAGGGATTTCCCAGTTGTGTGCTCTCCTCCTGTCCACTTGTTGCCCTGTGTAAATTTGATAGATGGCTTGAGTGATGTCACCGACTGAATGGTGTATGGCCATAAAATCTGCTGATGCGAGCACATTTCTAGGCTCTGAGATACCACCTACTTAGTCAACCTGTGTTCAGGAGTAAATTAAAAAAGCCTGAGGGCTTCCCTGCATCCAAATCCCACTTCTCCTCTCTGTACATAAACACACCCTTTGGGCATCTCTCTGTTGCCTAAGTGTAAAATGGACCAAAATTTCCATTTTCAAGTAATGGAAATCAAGCATAAGTAAGCAAGCCTCCAGTTCAAGTGAATTTAAATCTCGACAGAGCTCAGAGAGCCTTGGATTCATCTGCCTGACAAAATAACAAGCGGGTTATTGCCTTTATGATCACAGGGGCTCATCCTCTCTGCTAGTTCTGGGTGCTGTGGGTGCAGGCCAGTGAGGATGAGGAGGTTTATGGGACCATGTAAGGGCTCTGCAGGCCCACAGGGAGGGCTGGAGATCAGAAGGGATTTGGGGAGAGGCCAGGCATGGGAGAGACGGTCTGTGGCTCGGGGGGGCAGGAGGTTAGCTCAGCCAGAGGGAGCCCCTTCTGCATCTGTCTCCTTTTCCTCTCTTGCTCTCTCTGCTTTCAATCTGAAAGCTCCAGCTCTGCCAGCTCTTCAGCAGCCTAATCTTTTTTTCCAGTCTCAGCTCTTGCCTACTAATGTGTTTCAGGCACAGAAATTTCATTAAGGCTGCACTAATGTCCACAGGCTTTAACTGTAGACTTCATCATTAAGTGGGTTTTATTTCAGCCAGTACACAAATTACCCTCTGCTCTTAGGTGGGAGAAGGTGGGTGTGGGGTGGTGGAGGAGGCCTACAAAGAAGGAAAAGAAGCAGAAAAAAATCCTTTCCCTCCATCCAGGGTTGTCATCGAATAGCTACCCCTGTCCTCATGAAAACAGATGCAGAGAGATGAAAATTAAGCCATAAAGACCACATTTCACTAATGCTGTGACAGTGCTTAGTGCTGCTAGAGAAGAGAGGCAGAAACGCTGCTTGTTCCAGCCTGCTCTCCCTGCTGCCCTCACCCTGGGTGCTGACCTTAATGTATCATTTAATTGGGAGCATTTGGAAACTCCGTTCTCTCATTCAGCTCTGTGGAAGGTTTTAATGTGGGGATTATTTAGCCATTAGCTCAGGCTCTCAGTTTTTCTGGATTAGGATTCCAACAAGCTACTTGTCTGATTATCCTTGGTGACATGGATGGACCTGAGTAGCATAGTTTTGAGCAGGAGCCAAACTTATTTCTCATTTGGGGATGTGTCTGAATTCTTCCATTCTGGCCTTTGTTCAGTCCCACTGGCACCAAAAAGCAACCTATAATTCCCATCAGTGGCCTCATCTACCTATAAGAGGGAGCTCAGAAAGGAAGTTTGCACTGCCTGGAAACATCTAGGAAAGGATTTTATGTTCCCCCGGTGACAGAAAAACCCTTCCAAACATATAGTAAGAATCCCAAAGATTCAGGTGAATCTATAGTTCATGTCATATAGGAACACCAAACGTCTGTGCAAGCTTTTTCTTAGCTACAGTCTTAGGAAAAAACACCTTCGCTTTCACCGAGAGTCTGCCCTGTATCATTAATTCAAGTGAGATTGCTGGATTTCAGTGGTTGTGGCTTTTTTTTTTTTTATATGAGAAAGGAATATAAATAATGTCCTTGGAAACAATGGCAGGTTAGTCAGTCATCCCAAAGCAGAATATTAGGGTTAAGGGAAGATGGGTGCTGGGAAACCAGAAACTCCATAGTTCCTCCTTGTGTGGATGCTCCTGATTCTGCTTCCCTAAAGCTGGTGTTGATCACAACTGCAGACTGAAGTGAGCTTGGATTACTTTTGGAAAGACTCCTTAAAGGTCCTCTAAAATTGTTATTATTGCTATTCTGAATTTTAGTCCAATCATAGTTTTCTAAACAGTCCTGGGCAGAAAAACCTTTTCCTTCTAGCAGGAGATCTGCTCCAGCATCAGATGTCCTCAGTGGAATCCACAGAGCTCTGTATATATGCTACATGGAGGGCCATGGGTGACAGGGAGCGTCTTATTTGAAGCTAATCAGAACAGCATGCAACAAAAGGAGCTGTCATCTTTTCCTTTCCCTGAGCCACTGCCTGATGGATCAATCAGATCAAAACATTTTCAGAAGGATTTTTTTGTGAGGATTTCTTTGAAGCAATTTCTTTTTCTCTAAAATGCTTCCATTTAGAGAGGAAATTTGTAAACTGAAACAAGTTCTGTAGGTTTGTAACAGAAATAAACCTCATTTTTTCCTCTGAGAGGACATACATTTGGCAATCCATGCAGCTCATCTGGGAGAGACAGACGTTTTCTAAACATCCAGCATGAAATTCTTCCAAAATTCAGACAGCATTAAACCCGTGAATTCATTTTGTTCTTTGTTAGGAAAATCCCAGTTGCATTTCCTTGAGGGTGTGAACTGCAGAGCCCTGTTCATGACCAACCAGTCAGTCTCCAACTGGATTTCAGCTGATGGCTGTGAGCAGGACACGCCACTGTGGTCCCTCTTACAGGCAGGAGGTCTTGAGGTCCTTGTCTCATTTTTCCAGTGGAGAGCCTGCCTGTGCAGGCGAGGGAGCTGGTAGCAGGGCATGTGCTGACAGCTGCTGGCTCTGGGATTGCTCTCTCCTATTGCTCTGTTTAAACCGTTTAAATATGCTTGCAATGACCCTCCATTTATTGGGAGCCCTGGATTGGAGGGATGCAGCATCCTCCATCCATAGTGCTTTGTCAGGGAGAAGAGAGTAGCTTTATTGCATGAGCTCTGCGGAGTACCTAATGAAGAACAAAAATAAAAGTAAAATCTCCTGTCACCTTTTTCCAGCCAAATGGCTTTTGCCAAATATAACTTGCTGTCTGGGCCGGTTTACTATCTGCTGATTAGATTTTATTATCTGATCACATGAACTTTGCTTTCTCTGACCAGAACATGGGCTGAGAAGTGCCTGCTGCTAATTTACAAACTGAAACTAGTAACTATATTTAACTAACGTTCATCCAGTCTCTAGGCTGGCTGGTAGGGTGCAACATCCCTGCAGTGTCCCAGCCTTTAGCTGCCTGAAGGTGCCACTGTGCTAATCACTGCCAGATGGAAAACAAACAGAGTCTGGAGATCCCAAGTTAGGCATCTGGGAGCAAGGCAGAGAGAGGGGAGGTGATGCTGGAGCTGGGAGTCCACAAGGTGCCCTGAGGGAGGAGGTGGGACCATCCTTCAAACAGGAGGGAAGGCAGCAGACCAGCTGCTGGGTGCTCCCCTTAGCATGGGCAGCAGAGGACCCTTCATGTCTGTCCAGCAGCTCTAGAGAATAGCAAATAAAATCCTTCCAGCTACCCCAGTGCCTGATGCCTGTCATTTAAATGATGTTTGACCTTATACTATCATCCTTATGCTATGGTCCTGCTCCCTGCAGGGCTCCATCTCTGCACAGCACTGACTTGCTCTGTTCAACCCCATCATGATTTTGCCCATCTGATGCTTCTTCGCCAGTGGAAGCCGCTGCCTTCAGTCATGGGCCATGGTAGCATTGATTCTTCAGGCTGCCAAAGCAGAGCACAGATTTTGCTTGAGATGTTTCCCCTTCACAGAGCTCCCTTTTCATGGAATTTTAGCAACAGAAGGAGAGGAGGGATGAGGGAGAAGAAGAAAAAAAGAGGAGCAGAGCAGTGCTTGCTGCTGATGGGAAAGTGTCAGACAGACTCTTCAGAGCACTGTCTAATGTGAACTACTTCAATTGTCTTGAGAGAGGTATTTGTCTTGCAACAGTTCTTTTTGGAGGAAAACAAACTATGATCTCAAGTAGCTGCAGGGCAGGAACCTGATTTCCAGTGGAGACTTTGGCTGTTGCTCTGTGTTCAGAGGGGAAGGGATGAATCTCAGGGCCTGTCCTGGCATGAGGGGCTATGAAACCCCCCCAGCACTGCTCAGCACCACTGTGACATACACTGGCATGTAGGAGGTCTCTGGCCCTGATATAATCCCAGTGCAGTGGCATTGCACATCAGCAGGAAGAGCAAAGTCAGGCAGAGGTACTGCAGGGGACTGAACACTAGCGTCGGACATGTTTTCCTGCACGGGGTGAGTGTGACTGCATTCAAGCAATGCTGGAAGGAAGACCCTCTTCACCTCTCCTCCCTCTACCCCAGGAATCCTGGTTGGGCCAGCTTTCCACTGGGAGTGTGTATGGTGGCCATCTAGAAGATAGGCTGTCTAGGGAGCAAACGAACAGCAGAAGATCAGAAGTGCGTGGTCCTTACAGGTACTACTTTTTGAGTGGCTGAACTTTCATAACCAATAGATCACGTGTGCATAAAGGTCTCATCTGTAGAGGGTCTACCTAGTGACCTCAAATCTCTTCCCAGACTAAGCACTTGTACAGACCCCAGGGTGGCTGGATCAGTGAAATGTTCTTCTGTGTTTCAAGGTGAGGAGCCAGAGCAATCTGGAGACATGGGTTCAACTGGGGTTTTGCCAAGATCACTGCCTTTCTGTCCTCTCCCTGAAAAATACAGGGATGGTGAAGTGTTTTTTTCCCTGACCCACAATTTTAGGGAGATGTGAAGAGCACCCAGGACTATGGGTCTTGTATTTTAGTGTGGAGAACCCTGTAGGGGCTGCTGGAACATCAGTGAGAAGCTAGGTGCTCCTTAGTCAGGCAAAGACTCGTGACAGATGCCCTGGATGCAGCAGGATATGGATTTCTCCGGTTTCTAAGTCATTTTGTTGGTGCCCCCAGCAGAGATTTATCTTGGTCTTTTAGTATTTTTGCATAATGTTTTGTTACCCTTCTTCCTTCCTACCTTTCTCGCTCTGTCTCCTTTTTTTATTCCCCTTTCCCGGAGCACTTTGTGCTTTCTGAATATAGCTACATGAAGTAGACAGTAATACCAGACTGATAAATTAGCGACGTATTAGAGTCTTGTATTAGCTCAGGCTAGTAATTTAACCTGATTCGGGAGATGTTTGCATTTGTTATATTCATGCACCAATAGATAGCAAATATCCCAGAAAGCTGACATTTGTGGGCAGTGTCCTTCCCATAAAGCACCCCTGTGGCAGACCACAGTCGCTTCCTATTTGTCTAACCTCAGGGCATGCCGGGTGAGCTGATTTAGGCAAAACCTTTTAAGAGGGAAAGAATGGGAAATGAAATATTTACTTTTTGTTTTTACTTGCTAGCAGTGAAAGGATATTGATGTGGTGTAGATGGAACATTAAAATCAGAATTATGCTGGGGAATAAAAAAAGCCAGGCATAAATTAGCACTGTTTGCTTCCTCTGTGGTTTAAGAGAGTTAGCATTACGCCAGTGCCATATAACACGCCGGAGATGTGTTTGGGGAACTGCTGGGCCATAAATCACAGGCAGCATTTAAACCGACATGAAGAAAGGCCACATGGAGATGGATGGATGGATGTCCAATGAGGGGACTGTCCGAGGGGCAATCATAAACAAGTCAGGAGAAGAGGCAGCCGGAGCAGAGGGGGAGATGGGATTTGAGGATTGCAGTCTGAGCACTGAGGGCAGAATCGAATGCTCATGGACTAAGTCAGAGGAGAAGGTGAGCTGAAAAGGCATGTGTTTTGAGAAGTACAGGGCAAGGGATGGGGATTCTGTTTTGCCACACTTCAAGATTTCTAAATTACTTTTATGTTTTTCCCTTGTGAAACAGCAAAATGTTGTAGTATTCATTTTTCAGTAAAAAGGTCAAGTTTTCGATTCTTCTTTCTCCTTCTGATAAGAACTGACCAGAAAACCCAAGACCTTACATATTTTCTGTAGGATATCTTAATCCTATCTGAGGTGTCTATACAAAATCCTTTGCCTAAAAATACTTGTTGCCAAAAATGTTCATTGATGAAGTTTCTTACCTCATGTTAAAACACAATCATAATCTATGATCTCAAAGGGTGCTGAATCACTCCCCAAAAAGGAGTGATGCCTTTTCCCTTACCTTAACCTGTCCGTGGGACTCTGCCTGGAGATGTTGCTGTGACTCTGAGCACTGTAGAACTCTCAGAGGACCCTGTTCAAGGAGCCCTGTTGACATTACTGGGATTATTTCAGGAGCAATGTTGTGAAATCACTCTCAGCTTTCCAGCCCCTGGAAATCACAGTTCAAACGTGCCTGCAGCCAAGGGAAAAAGATCTTGTGTGATGGCAGCTCTTTTCAATGTTTCATTGCTCTGTATTAACTGCCACAGAAAGGTTAGTGATTTTTTTTTGGCGTGGTTACCACGCAGTTTCTCACACTTCCAATAACAAGAAAACAACAAGGGCATTTGCTCTTTAGTGAAGTGCTTCAGTAATGCTCTTTGGAAACAGGACCTGAAAAAAGAGTGTGAGTCAAATCAGGCTTGGGATCAATACATGGACTCGGGGTCAGGGCTGGAGAAACACTGGGGGATGGAGAAGGAGTTGAAGGACAAGGATAGATGGTCCTTCAGAGGAAAATTGAGGTTTATGGGCAGAGTTGCGTGGGTTGGATGGGCAGTGGATGAAATGGGCTCAGGATGGGAACAGCCAAGGTGGCACCAATTCAGAACTAGAAGTGTTAGTAGAGTTTGGAAAAAAGCTTAATCCTAGCAGCTGGCAGCCTGGAGTACCTCAAACTCCAGCACAGTTCTTGGCTTTGAGGTTTTCCCTCCCACAGGAAAGCAACTTCCCTGTTGAAAAGGCAGATGCACGGTAACCTGTTCCAAAAACAGGCGGCTGTGAAGACAGCCTAGCTACCTTAGCAAGGGATGTGTTAGAACTCAAGACAGCCCTGCCTCTCTGCACAGCGAAAGGGAGAAACTGCTTGAGAGGGTGATTAATTCATCAGTAAAACATTAATTATCCTAATGACTCCATTCATTAACCTCTGAAGTGAGAGCAACTGGCCCCTCTCTATCTCCAGAGAAATTTAACCCCTTCCAGCTTCAGTACTGGAGTTCCAGGTGCAGAAAAAATAGGTACATGAACCTGTTAGAATGGGGCAATCTGGGGCAAGTACCCCTTAGGCAAGATCATACGTTGGGCTGAAATCTCACACAGACACCAGCACAACACCAATACTGTCAGCAGAACTTCTATGGCTTCAGTTCTGAGCATCCTGCTTTCTCTCCAGCTCAGCTCTCCTGTTTGCTCTCTGCAATTGTCATTGTAATTCCCCAATTCTACACAACCAAGAAAACGTCCTGTCTTTTGGCCAGCAGAATATATGGATCAGTCCCACTGAGACAGCAAATAATATTGTGTTTAAGAGTTGTTCTGAAGAAAGGCTTAATCACGTGCGTAAATACTTCTTTGACAAAGAACTTTATTATGAAGGCAGTTCACATGTGTGAACCAATCCTGCAGCCTCCCCTGTGTTTGTAAAGGCTTGCATCTGTTAAATAAAAGCTATGAAGCTTGGAAAAGGATGCAAACTGTTCTTTGAAGAGGTTCTGACACTGGCTGGCTTTCAGCTAGCCCTGCATCCTACCTGTGCCTGGGTTTTCTTCCATGCAAACTACTTTACAATCTATTAATTAGAAGTGCTGCATGAGAGCTGAAAACTAACATTATTTCTGGGATGCAGCACACCTCTGCCCTTGGGAGACATAATGATTGCTTCTAAAGTCATGTGACAGTCAAATTAAACTTCATGATCTGCTCAAGTCATGAACCAATGCAGCTGGCAGCTTCCAGGGACATCAGTAACGCATTTTCAGGTGGGGTTAACACTTAACACCTCTGTTTCCTCTTAGCTCCCAGTACCTGTATATAGCTATATGAGCCTTTCCTAGGCTCTGCCAGTGCAGCAGAGGACACACTATCCTTCCTCATGCTTCAGATTTGCCAAAGGGAATGTTCCCTGCCACATGTGTATTCCTTCTTGGCAGTAATGTCAAGTGGTATCTCTGTAAACTGTGCCTCCACACTACCTGTGATCTCTTGAGCTGGATTCTTTTTTTGTGTTGAGTGCCAGCATCCCTCACCGAATGCCTGCATGCTGAATTGCTGTGGAGTTATTGGAGCTATGACAGGTCTCTCTTACGTGCTGGATCTGAACTGGATCCATTCTGGTCTCAAGATCCTTTCCAGAAGCCTTAGCAGAGCCGTTCCAGAGTTCAATAATTTAATCTTCAAAAAGCTTTCAATTTCTTTTGATAGGGCTGGAGTGTTTAAAGATGGCAAAGTGAAGGAGATAAATAGATTATTGATCGGAAAGGCTTGTAATTCCTTAGTGAATTGGATTTAGCTCCTTCACTGAGATCAGGTCTCTGCCATAAATCTCCCAAGGAATTGATGAGGTGGAGAGTGCCTGGTGAGGATGACTTCTGTTTGTTACCATGGCCACTGGTAGGGACTGGGAGCAAGTCTCCCACAGCAGTGAAGGCCAGGAACTTGGAGCCACCCACCTCTGCTGAGCCAGCCTTGGCAAATGGTTATCCTGATAGCATCAAAGTGTTAACTGCGTCAGAGATTGCCATCCAGGGCTGCAGAGGCATCACACACATGTCCTGCATTTGTCATGCTGAGATAATGCCGTGTGCAATCATCGCTATAATGAGTTATCCTGGCATTCAAAGACAGTTCAGCTGTAGAGGCTGGAGATTGGGGTATGACCTGGCTTCCTGGTGACACCTCAGCTCCCATTGGGTGTATGTGCTGTCTGTTCCTTGTCACCTCCAGGCTCTGAATCCACACAGTGCTCGAGGCCTGTCTGACTGCAAACCCGAGGCAGATTCAGAGCCTTCCTGGCTGAGCTGGGTGAGGATTCAGACCGTGATTAGAAAGACAGTGGAATCTGCCAGCAGCAAAAAAACTACCAAAAACCCGAACTTCTGTTAACTCCCCGATCTAGCTAACAGTGCCAGAGAATAAAAACTAGCAGCAGCCTTTACAGTTTCTCTCAAGGGTCCATGTGTGCTCTGTCTCTGTGCTCCTGGCACCAGCACAAAGTCTGTGGCTGCCCAGAGCTTTATAGCAGAAAGTGGTTTGTTATTTGGAACAGCAGTAGGGTTAGCACTTGGAGCCTAGTGTCCATAAAAACCTTCATGGTGTAACATCGTGAGCTAATTGTAGTTCTGTGTCTGAAGATTTGTGGCTATCTAGATTGAGGATGCATAAATATCCAACACACTGTGTTGGTGCCTTAGGTCAGTCTATCAATCCTCCTACATTCTATTTCTCCTCATCCTCACCAGTACATTTATAGCAGGGAGTCAGCCATGATTTTCCCAAAATCATTCATCAGCAAACCTGCCGTCAAATTTATCAGCACTCACATAAATGAGCCTGAACATGAACCTAGGAGAATATATAAAATGCAGACCCTCTGGACTAAATTTTTTTTTCCAGGCAAGTGTACCCTCTCCATCAGTTGCCATCAGCCCTGCTATACTTACACGGCTGAAGTTTTTGGGTTGTAGGTGACAGTTCCCAGAAATTCAGCCACTTTGCAGAACCCTGGAGCCATAGGCCTCGACAAAATGGGCTGGAGGTCTTCCAAAGCCAGGCTTAGTTGAGAGATTTCTAGTACTTCCTGTTTCCAACTGAGCTGGCAAGAGACAAAATATCTTTTTTTCACTCTATTTCATTCTCCTTCTGGTGCTGGCTATACCCCAAAAGGTGGAGAGACAATGAAAGTGATAGGAGGAGGAAATCTACTGAATATTTTCACCATCAAAGAAAGAACCTGTGGGTCTTCAAGTCTGGATCCAGTATGGGGAGTGTGTGTAAGGGATGATATCTACGCACCTTGTTCACATGTGGAAATTAAGAGACATTTTATTTAGAGATAGCAGGAAAAACTTGTTGGTTTCCTATCTTCCATTGAAAACCAACATAGAAACTGTTGGTTGGTTGGTTTCTTTTAGTTTCAAGAAAAACAACCCTTAATCCTCAAATCTGTTTTTAAGATCACTTGTTGGGGAGAAAGCAGGGGGAGTTCTGATAAAAAAGTGCCTTGCAGTTTGGGTTAAACATTGTATTGATTCTTACTTTAGAGAAACTCTGATCCAGGAAGAGTTTTCTATGAGAATAGATCTGTTTGCAAACTTTCTTTCTAGTCGTAAAATCCACAAACAATGAATCACATTTTCTACCAGGAAAACTTTTAGAAACATAAGCTACTCAACCAAAACTCATCTTGTCTGACCATTCCCAGAAGTGAGTGATGCAGAAGAATCTGAGCTACCTATAGCTGTGAATCCAAACCCAGTCCAATTTTCTCATTGTGTACAAATCACAAAGCTGTTGCATGGTATAATCCAAGCAGTCATTGCTTCCAGCTCTTTTAGCTCACCTAGTGGAAAGTCATGTTTGTGTCTACTACATTCAAGCCTTGCTGAGGGGGTACAGATAGGATTAGTCAGATTAAAAACTCTTTCTGATGGATCAGATGAGATGGACTCCAGAACTGAATGGTTCCCTCCCATAGTCAGTGAGGGGTTAGACAGGTACCATTGGCTTTGGGAAGCCCATTCCTAGCCCAGATTCCTGTATCAGCAGTGACAAGGGACTGTGGGAACAATGCAGAAGCTGGTTGAGGAAGCTGCTGCCTACAAGAAGCCAACAGGGAAAGGGTCCAGCTGGGATCTTCTGCTTCATCTGGGCAAAGAAGGAACAAAGGGAGGTGGAGACTGAGATGCTTTGAAGCAGGGATTTTGAGGTATGCACATGTGGCTTGCGTACACTGGCATAAAATTGATATTTACTAACATAAAGGGGAACTGCTCTGCCCTTCCAGGTTTAACAGCCTTTTCTAAAGTGATGACTGAAGGAGCCAGAAGACACCAAACCAGGCAACTGTGACCACCACAAGCACTGTATGAGCTCCACAACACTGAATGTTGGCTCTGGAACCTGGCTCTCAGGTGTGTCCATGATGGGTAGCACATGTGGGTGGTAAGAGGTAGGAACTAAGAAAGTGGTGGATGCTGTTGGTGGGTGGGGGAAAATATTACTCCTCTCTTGGTAGAGTGGCAGCACCAAGCAATGTGAGACCCTCTATGCTCTTTCTGAGTGCTTTGTGTGCAGAGCTGCGCTCCAGAGAGAGCTGCCAGGCTGGCTGCCTTCCCCTGGCTGGGATAAGCCATCCCCAGGGCCCCATCCAAACCTTCAATGCCGCCCCGTCCCAGCTATGAGCCCCCACTGCCATTCCTCAACACGGGAGCCAAAGCAAACACTCCTTTGCTAACGAGACAGGCTGCCCAGCGCTTAATGATGCCTGGCTCTCCCTAGCTCTGCCGTCCCCCACCTCGTTTACATATCTTCATTTGTCAAGCACCCCCTGAACACTTCGTGGGCTGCCTTCTCCCTTGCCCTCCAGAGCTATGAAAAGGTCACCCATCTAACAGGGAGAGGCACTGGAAATAAACTCCTGTGTTTTCCCTCTATTCAAACATCAGATGTGACACGGGAAGATGAACCAGCTGCCAGGAACCCGCTTGGCATGTACGATGCCATGCAGTGGTTTGTCCAGGCCCTGCTTGTCTGCCACAGATCATTAGTTGTTCCTGTTTCAAGGCTGTAGCTCTCCGTGCTGTCTCAATGCCACGGGTGCGTTATTTCTCCTTGGAAACCATAATCTGCGGGTGCATACTAAAAACCCCAAAGAACCGTGCAGACGCCTGGGCTCCCAGATTACCTGGGTGACGTGACATGTCTGTTGCTGCAGGTGTACACGTGGGAGGAAAAGAGGGGTTGCAAGATTTGTTCCTTCCAGTAGAAACTTCGGATGCTGGGCTGTGATTCTGCCTGGAGAGAAACCCCCATGACACAGTGTAGAAGCTCCCTGCCAGCAACGTGGGCAGCAAACCCAGCCTGAACTGTTATCTTCATGTGTGCTGTCATAGCTCCAGGGACAATGACCTTGCTTTGAAAGGTATTTAACGTCTACAAGGAAGATACAGTCAAAACAATTCGCTTCTACCAGAGTGAAACACAGCAGAAAAAGAAGTGAGGAGAAAGAGTGAGAGAAGACTGGGCACTATTTCAGTCCTGTTGAGGAGCAGCTCATTCACGTTTTGGGGTAGATGTCTGTCTGGGGCAGCCCTAGGTGCCAAGCTGGCCTTGGGTGCTCAGGTCTGGATGCTGAATCTGAACCATCTCTGAGGATGGCACAGCTGGAAATGGGTCAGGAAACAGAGCTCAGAGGGCGTGTGGGCAGGCTGGTGGTTGCTCTGGCATCCCCTCTCCTTCCTTTACAAGGACATCCCATCTACTGTTCTCATAGTTCCCTTTTTACACTGGGACAAAGCCTTTTTCCTCTGTAGCAGCTCTAGTGACATGTCTTCCCCTGCAGCCCATCCAGATTGCTTGGAGTAGAAACAGGACAAGGGAAAAACATGAGTGAAGACAGGCCTGAGACATCACAAGCAGCTCTCCAAAGAGATCTGAAGCCTCCACACAATATTCTCCCTAACACTCATCCCTTCCTCCCTTGGCAGTGTGGTCTGGGTCTCGATTCCTCTTATGGGTCCAGAAGATATTTGCAGATATGACGCCTTCTTCCCCATAAACCTCTTTCTCTTGGGGGCCCCATTCACCTTCTCGCTCATAGCATCTGTCACAGGGAACACCAGGGCACTTGGATCTTTAGATCAAAGATAAGAAACTGAGGGCCAATCCGTGAGCTGGACCAAGAATTCTTTACTATGTCCTTCCCCAACCTGTGTAAATCCATCCTTGTGTCCCCTCCTGCTGTATTTACACTACAAGTGCTCTGACTTTTTGCTTTATCTTTTCACAATGAGTGATACCAGTGAAATTTCATCCATGCCTGAGGTTCTCAGATGTCACCACAGCAAAAATGATTGTGGTGACACACAGCCATGTGTTTTAAACATTGTGTCCTGGGGCAAATGCCATCTACTAATAAGAGTTGTATTTAATCCTTTGTTACTGGCTCACCCAGAAGTCCTACATAATAGAAGTGATACTAAAGAGGGACACGGTATCACTTGCGACCATACTTAACCCTTTCATGATGCTGCTAGTGGCATTTATAGCTACTCAGAAATTAATATTTCTGATGTCCACAAGGCAAGGAAGAAAATTTTTCTTTTCAATATCTGTTTTCAACCCCAAATTGAGAAGAAATATTGCAATTTCCACAAAATATGAAACTGCAAAATATCCATGTCAACTCTACAAAATCATGAATCTCAACCCTATCATTAAGAGTGGAACAACAGCATTTTGAATGCTCAAATATTTGAAAAGTTTCCTTGAAAAACTAATTAAAAGTATTCCATTTTTAAATTTAAATTTGAGATTCAATGAAAACAGTATATTCCAGAAGGACTACTTGAGACCATGGACAGAGAATCTGATTAGAACCAGAGAACACAACAGGGAAACTGAGGCACAGCAGACGCAGTGTGACTTTCTCAGAGATACAGAAGAGTCACTTCAGAGCCACAGTTAAAATTCATGAGAATGTAACTTCTGGAGCTGCTCTCTCTTGACTGGAACACACCAAGTACAAGCTGTTGTATCTGATGCCTTATACAAGACCTTCAGCAGTGCATGACTTGCTTTGCAGGGCATGAGAATGATCTCAGGTTTTTAACAGCTCCACGGTGACCACAGGCTTTTCATGTAGCTATTTAATTGTTTGGTTATCCCAGCCTGAGCAACCTGTACAAAGTACCCTGAGATGATACCCTCAAGCATTGACTCGAGGGGGAGCTGTTTGCCTGGAAATAAGAACAGGCCCCATTCTTTTCAGGCACCGACGAATCATTTCACCTTTATTTTCTGAATTGTTATGTATAGTCTTGCCATTTCCCAGGTTAGATGTAGAAGTCTGTCCTGTCCGTGTGTTGTCTGTGGTCACCCTGCTGGTCACTGAGGTTGGAAGAGCTGGATGCGTTACACTTTTAAAGATGGAGAGGAGTTTATTAGATACGTGAGTTCCAGACTGTTTACCCAGAAGACAATTTGGATTGAGAAATGAAGAGAGAACAGGGGCTGCCTGGAGACTCAGAGATGTCCACACAAGCTCCTTAAACAGGCATGCAGACAATATGCAGATGTAGGTAGATGCGCTGTTAGGATGTCAAACTTGCCAGACTCACTTTCCATCTGTTAAGAGACACCCTGGGGATGGCTGAAAGATGCAAGTTCTTCCATCTAAATTCAGCGTGGAGCTTGATGACCCAACCAAAGCTGAGGTTTTGGGATTCCCACCCTGAGCCCTGAAGCCATTTCATCTGTCTTTAAATAGAACAAGACTTTGAGGGAAACTGGAACTGGAACAAAGCTCCTTCCCCACTGTGGGGCTAGCGGGGTCAATGAAGAAGAAGCTGAGGGTGAAATCAATTAATTCATTCATTACAGAGCTACTGCAGTCACAAAGATATTTCAATTGTGCTTGCTGGGAGGTCCTCATGAGAGATACATCTCATTTTCGGTGTGGTCCCCAAAGGGAAGGTGCAGTCAGACAATTTCATTCCTGCTGACTACAGGGTAATACGGACATTCCAGGGAAAATGTACCCTCTTGTTACCTGAAATTTCACTCCAGAACAGGTAGCAGTTTGAATGAAATCAGACCCCTGCTTCAACGAAGAGAGATTTGTGACAAAAAAATCCCTAAAATGTGAGAGAGGGGATGGTGAATGCTATTGTCAAGGTTTGCAGAATGAGAAAGTGAGGCTGGAAGTATAATTCCCATGGGCAGGAAAGTTTGGTGTCAGACTCTTCTTGCTGGGAAGGCTCTCTGAGCTGGTTCAGTAATCACAGCAAAGCCTTTCAAGTCCCTTAATCATGTTTCCACCAGATGCCACCTCCTCTGGGCTGTAGCCTTCATGGTGGCCTGATGGCATATCATGCAGCTGTATTTGCATCCATGCCCATCATATGGCCTCCCTGTACTGCATGTTCCCCTTTAAAGTCTGATCTTCTGAGTGAAGTTTAATGAATTTAAATATAAATTCAGGTCATTTTAAATAGACTGCAGAGGTCTGATGACTGAACAGCTCTTATTACAAAGTATGGTACTTTTTTCATGCACCTTTGTACCCCAAACCAGAGCGCGGGATGTCAGTTGCTTAATTGCAGTGATGATTTCAAACCTTTTGCTCCTTCCAGAGAGATTTTCAAGAGTCCTACAATCAGTATCTCAAAATCTTCTGAAGATACAGCCATTTATTGCAGGATTTGGCTGGGTAATGTTTCAGGGGAAAAATGTCATCCTGTCTGAATATACCATGTTAGCAAGAGAGAAAATGTACCTATCAACAGATGAGTAGACAAAAAAAGCTTGCACTTCTTGAGCAATAACCAGGACTTTTCAATCATTTCTATCTACCTGATAGCAAAGTTCACCTGCGAAGCAAGGGCAGAGTCTAAACAGCTACAGCATAATCTGAAAAATACTGAAGTGTACAGGGATACAGAGTAAAAGCACTAAAGTGCTGATGAATCTGGTCCATTCCTTTTATATATAGAGGATACAGCTTGCACAAACAGTCCCTTCCCGGGCTGGGCTGAAATCTCCAGAAGAGTGATACATCACAGGAGGAAAAGACTGAAATTCGTGGAAGGTTCAGTGACAGCAAAGGAGCCAAGTAATAACTGTTCTTCCTTTCTTATCTTCCCAAACAGGGATCATTCATAAAAGAGAATAAGCTTTCTCAGTTTTGAGGAAAGAAGGATATTTGGAAACACTGTTTTTATAGTGCTGAGTAAAAAAAAAGTCCTTATACTTGATGCCAACATGATGTGAAACCTCATTAGGAGTTTAAGTTAGCAGGAGTAGCCAGGACTACCTAAATCCAGGTCTACTGAGGTTGAATTAATTCAGGTTTGTAGATCCAGGTGGCTGCCTTTCCACTAAGTGCTTCATGCCCCTATTTCAGATGGTTTGTGTGCTGAGGGGTGTTGTATGAGCCATGCCTGGAAAATTACTGGAGCTTCTGAATGGTGAGAAGAAGTGATGGTGATAAAGACTTAGTAGAGTCTGTCAGAAACTGAAAGTTTCATGTTTTCATGACCCATGTTCGATACCTTTTTTTTCTTTTTTTTTTTTTTTTTCCCCAAAGATCTGATACATATATAGAGAGAGATTTTCTTTCTTCTATCCCCGTTTTCAGTTCCCAACAAGGAACCAAAAGTGCTAGAAATACTTCTAAGAGATGTCTGCATAGCCAATTGTCCAATTTCACAGACTTTAATGGCTTCTACTGGAACTTCTGTCTGCCTGCTGAACCAGATACAACAAATGACAATGACAGAAAGCCAAGGTAAGTGGCCAAAACAAACCCTTTGATATACAGGAGACTGGAAGGGAATATTTTTATTATTTTTTTTCAAGATCTTTTAATATAACTACTTTTTAGTTATAGAAGAAAAGACATCAAAAGTATGACACGCAGCTAACTTTAGGGCTGAATTGAATAACTCTTTCATGACATGTATCTTTACATAAAATTTCCCAGAGGGTCACTTGCTCGGTCCACCAAATTTACAATATTCAGTACAATAACTACAGAGGGGAAAAAACCTCCCCTCCCACCCCCCAGTCATTTGAAGTTCTCTCTGGCCTGATAGCCTCAGCTATTCAGACACTGGTGTCCCCACAGGCAGTTGTAGAGCCCCTCTTTGCCTCCCTCCTGCCCTACATTTGCCTGCCTAAGAAAACAGTCCTGAACTTGGTCTGCTGTACCAGCCCATGTCATCTCATGAGCTGATTGCTGTGACATTTCTGATAATGCACCATTGGTCCAGAAAGGTTTTTGCACTGTTGAAAACACGCTGGACCTGCAGATGGCCCAATTGGCATCAACGTACTGAGCAGCCAGGTAATCCTCTTGCTGGTCAGAGGAAACTGAGGCAGGGATGGAGACAGCACCTAATTCATCTCATGCTGTGTCTGTGGTCCATCCTGCTGTGTACTGAGGGCAGCACAAATGCTGCCAGTACAGACCTCCCCAGGGGCAGCTAGAAGAAGGGAGGATGGAAAATCTTCTCCCCAGCTCAGTGAGATGGAGTTGAGACCCCTCAGGTTGACTGTGACACTGACCTTTCTCTATGACTGTGGGTAAAACCATCTAGTTTTTTTTTTTCCTTGAAATTCTTTCATAAGGAAGAAAAGGATATTTTGCTTCTTAAACCTCCCCATCCTGCTTTGTGGAACAGCACATGCACCCCAGCCAGCTCCAGGTGCTGCAGATTTGAGGGGCACAGAAAGAAACTTGGGGGCTCTGACAGTTGATCTTTCCCCTGAGCCTGGCTCATGACCTGACTCCCCTGATTTGACTTCTAATTCTCCAGAAATACACGGAAGAAAACCAAAAGAGCCAATTAACAGGTGGACCAAAGAAAGAGAGGGCCTGATTCTCCACCGCCCCATACTGAGCCTTCCATGTCCTGCTGCCGGACTTTGCCTGTGTAGGAAGACAAGTGGGAACTGCCTTCCAAAGCCCCAATCCCTACGTTTATTTAAGCAAAGCTTCGGATGGCTGACAGGGATCAGTGTAAAATGAATGATTCCACATGGCAGCGCAGTCATATCCCCCTCCTTCCTTGGCGTTTTTTCTTTTCTACAAGAAAAATGAAATCCCCAAAGTCTGCCTGCCTGCCTGCTGCTATCAGAGGGGTGGGTGGTTGTTCTGCTTAATTGAACTCTGATGTTCTCAAACTTGAGATAAAAAGTATTTAAATTAACCTGGAAAGGCCTTGTAATTCTAATGTGGTGATAGGCTTCTTAAGGGAGGGGGTTACAAAAGGACTTATTTCCTATGCTCCTGCTGCAAGATTTAAACCCTCTTTCCTGGTGGGATTCTGCTATGTCCTAAAATCCAGACTGATGTTCATGACACATTCACCAACTCTGTGCTGCTTTATCTTTGCCTTGCTTGGCTGTGCAGGAGTATAAACTACAGGAATGTGAAATCTTCATCCTCATTTTCTTTATTCCCTCTTTTTGCTGCCTCGATCCTTTACCTGCTCCACTCTTCCCTCCTTTCTCCTTTGGTGTTGGTGTTTTTTTGTAGATTTGCTTGCAAAGATGGGAGGGCCCTGGGTGCCTGTCACACAGGGGCAGTGACCATCGCAGGTAGGACAGGTCCCTTCAGCACCCTGGGGGCAATGTGGCTGCTCCCTCCAGCAGTGCATCCCTGGGGGCTGCAGCTCTAAGCATCCTGGCCAACCTCTGAAATCCAGAGCACTGGAGCTGGGCATGTGGCTGCTCAACTGGTACCAGCTCTAGAGAGGAGTGTCTGCAGAGACAGCTCGCACCCTCATGCCTGTCAGCACCGTATTTTATGGGAACAAATTGTCTAGGCTAAACACTACAGCTAATGGCTAAACTGGGGAGCGTGAAAACTGTCAGCACTGAGATAGAGATGCAGGCAAACGGATGGGTCACTGGAATAAATTCAGGCAAGCTAAGGAGAGAGGGGAAAAAAAGAGAGGCAGAATTTTCCTAAAAAAGAGGCTAGATTTAGATTAGATACTAGAAAGAAATTCTTTGCTGTGAGGGTGGTGAGATCCTGGCACAGGTTGCCCAGAGAAGCTGTGGCTGCTCCATCCCTGGAGGGGTTCAAGGCCAGGTTGGAGGGGACTTTGAGCAACTTGGTCTGGTGGGAGGTGTCCCTGCCCAAGGCAGGGGTTGGGAACTGGATGACCTTTAAGGTCACTTCTAACCCAAACCGTTCTATGATTCTATGATTTAAGAGAGTTTATCCTACCTATTTATCCTACCTGCCCTGGACAAAGCAGGATAGTAGCAATGCAATGGCTTGTTATGGGTTATCCTTGCAACTTTCCCCGTTTAAACACTTTGCTTTTAACTGCTTTTAATTATCTGGGCTCTGGCTTGTCATGCTGAACATCTGTTCCAAGTTAAATTTTCACAAGAGTAGTTTTAGATAAGTGAAGCAGAGAACTGCATCCCCACCCCACCCCACCCCCCACCACCTTGGAGATCAATCTCATGTTCTATCCATTAAAAAAAAAGTGATAAAAATAGCATGAAATGATGTCATTAAAAATTATCATAATGCATCTGGAAAGAAAAGCCATTGGGGACACCTAGGTGATCTTAAATCTGACACTTCTCTTTTTTTTTTTTTTTTTTTTTGAATCCCTGATTTAGTAATTTTAACCTGCTTCTCACAGTAATGAGGACGGGATTCGTATTCACAGAAGTCTGTGTCTTGATCTGAGTAGTGTGTGTTAGGGCAGGAGAGGAGTCGGGGGAAAGAGGCATGGTTTTGTGTGACCATTTCTTCTCCCCTTTCCCATACAGGTTTCCACCCATGTTAGTGCAGTTCCAGCGGTGCAGTCTGGCCTCCTCAAGGTGGAAAGTAGAAGCAAACACCAAAAGAGGCAGCCTCTGTGCCATCCCCCTTAATACAACCCAGACTGAACGGAAGGACCAGCAGAAATGAGGACAGGATGTCCAGGTAATTTATATCCATCCTCACACCAATAATACCTCTGCTTCCTTAAGAAGGTAGCATTTCTATGCTAAGAATTAGCCTAAGCTGGTAACTGTGCAGCATCTTTTCATACTGACTAGCTGGGGCCATTCCAATTGAGTATAATAAACGATATGAGGAACAATATAAGCGGTGCTATAAATAATAATGCTGCAATTCCACTGATGGCTTATGGTGGCATTATAAATGATCAGAACAAAGTCAGGAGGTCTCTTCACACCACCAGAGCCTCATGGTGGAATTATAGATCTAATTTAAGTGCATTTTGGGGGTAAATTATTTATTAAAATCTAAAGCTTATGGAGATAAATGTTCAAGTAGTCAGACTGCTGAACTAGGTGAGCATTCCTGGTCCTAATAATTACAGGTAGAATTTGCCCACGGGCAAAAGGGGTAGATCAAAATTTTAGTAACAGTTTAGGTATCCAAAAATCCTTGTAGGACATGTCTTGGCACAAGGGTGCAATCTCTAAACTTACAGTGGAATGGCCTCCTTGTACAGGTGATCAATCCTGAGCACCAATTGCTCACACCCCCATTTGAATCATTAAACTGGAGTTAGGAGATGAGAGTTAGAAGAAACATTTCTCAGGCTGATGATATAGGTATTGATTGTTACCTTACAGCTTTTATTTTAAGTTTTCTTGCATTTCAGTTCCAAAATGGAGTTTTCTTGCATATGTAATTCTAAAATTGTCACTGATGCTGAACTAGGAAAGCATCACAGGACCATGATGACATTGTCTCTGCCACACACTTCTTGAGTGGCCTCAGGCAAGTCACTTAAGCCTGAACTCTCAAAAACATATATAGGATCATAGAATTATAGAGTGCGTTGGGTTGGAAGGGACCTTTAAAGGTCATCTAGTCCAACCCCCCTGCAGTAAGCAGGGACATCTTTAATGAGATCAGATAGCTCAGAGCTCTGTCCAACCTGACCTTGAATGTCTTGAGGAAGACTTCCAAGACATATAGACATTGGAGATAGATATCTAATCTGCAAGTTGTAGGCACCTCTCCACGTCAGCTTAACTGATCTCTAAGTGGCCAGAGCATTCAGATCCCAAAAGGCCAATCTCATAGAAGCATTGCCAAGTGTAACTTGAAATCTGCCTTTAGCATGGGAATAGAGGAAGCTTATAATCACTCTGAAGACTGCATTTTCTGCAGTCCTCTGCAACATAAAAGTTGTCTGTGGAGCAGGAGACTCTTGTGCCACTGGGCTGCAGTAAGGATAGATACATTAAGATTAGGCATTAAGATACTGTGGTAATTAGGAAACATATAAGTAACTTAGATATAGAATGAAGCTACTAATAATGCATGAATGCAAAGCCTTAAGAGGTTTGCTTCATATAAAGCACCCAGCCATTTGATGGCTTAGCTCAATTCTCTGAAGCTGCAAATTCAGGCTGAAAATCTTATGAGGATATGTTTTTTCAGTGAGGTTTTTTTTTTTTTTTCCTTCTTGTCATACTTAAAATATTGCTGAGGCCAACTTTTTGTCTATAGGCAGTGTTTTTCCCACAGCTTCCAGCCAGACTAGAAAATGTTGAAAGGAAGGGTAAAATGTATTTTTTAAAAAAAAAAAAAAAAAGGCAAGTAAAATTAGGCAGAGAGCTTGGGGGAAGATTCTGATTAAGGGAGTGTATCTAATGGTCAAACCAGGGAGATGGAATCAGTATTCCTGCCACTAATTCACTGTGTAACCTTGTCTCTGTCGCTAAGCTTTTTTTTGTGCTCTATTTTCCTTGTCAGTAAAATGACTATTATAATACTTACCTTCCTGATAAGGGTTTCAGTTAATCAATTTCTAAAGCCCTTAAGTACAGAGAGACACGAGATATCATATCAACAAAGTCCAGCGTTTATCTGGGGCTGGATATTCTCTGAACTACACCATCTGTAAATGAATAGGACCTGATCTGCATAAAGCAGAAAAAATTCCTCTTGATTGTGATGAATAATCACTATTTCTGCAAATAATGCCTGTTTTTGTCACAGGCAGGATTTGCTTCTTAAAAATGTGTTTGAAAAGCAAATTTTCAGGTGGGTTGATAGAATTAGACTCCCCTGATGACTGAATTGCTTGCACAGTTTGACTGCGCTGTTCCTTACAGTAACTTGAACCAGTCTTTGTGCTGCTGGTGGTAGCAAGAGACAGAAAAAGTACTACATTTGGTTTTCCTAAAAATTCTGAGTTTTTGCCAAGGCAAAAAGAGGAGGAAATAATGAACTTTTTACAGGCATTTTTTAAACAATAGAATACTAAATTATGGTCTGGGAATGAAGATCCTTTCTTACAAGAGATGACTAAGGAGCTTAGCTTTTTTAGCCAAGGAAAACTGAAGGCTGAAGAAGAGGAGGCGTTTGTTGTGTATAAGTAGATTGGGGCATAACAGCGGGGAAGGAAAAGAGCTATTAAATCAAAAGGACAATGCTGAAAGAGGAACAAATGGGTATAAACAGCCCATTAATAAATTCAGGCTGTTAATTAGAAGAATATGTTTAAATATCATAAGAGCTGTATTGCAGGCAGCCTTTAGACAGGAATAGACACAGGCAGGTGAAGCAGCCCATCTAGGCTTGGAGGTAGCCACTCTCACACCGCAGCCAAGTGGCATGGGAAGGACAGTGGGCCTGAGTCCAACTCCACACCTTTCTCATGCTTGGACAAGTTGATTGATTTTAGTATTTCCTGCAGTTTACTACATTTCCAGGAATGTATAAAGGATAATCTCCTTCCTTCAAAGTGCCTTTCTACATATAGAATCATAGAATGATAGAATCATTTGGGCTGGAAGACACCTTCAAAGGCCATCTAGTCCAATCCCCTTGCAGTCACAGGGACACCTCCAACTAGACCAGGTTGC
>BJBW01006245.1:7432-46103 GCA_004320125.1 Scolopax mira
TCACGATCACGATCACGATCACGATCACGATCACGATACCGCCGCTTGCCGAAGCATCCGGAGCACACCCAACCACACTGCTTTCCCTGCTCCTTCTGCCCCGGGGGGCAGGACTTCCTCCTCTTATGTCACTTCCTGTCCCTCCCCGACTAGCTCAGGCCCCTCCCACTGGGCGTGGCTCAACTGGGATGGAATACCTGTGTCCCTGGTAGGTCCTGGGAACAATTAACCCTTTCCCCACTAGACCCAGTACAACCTGACATTTCAGAAATCTACGTCCATTACATGCATTTTCAGAAATGCAAGCCCATCCACACATTTATTCCAGCACATTCAGTTTGTATAGTTTCTTGGACTTAGTTCTCTTTTTGCTTTCTGCAGCAATTTATACAGTATAAGTATAGGTTAGAGTGAACCCTACTGTCTTCCATTCACTTTGGATAACATAGGTCAGCAGAGACAATGAGGTATGGTCATGCAGGAAGAGAATGAAAGGGAAAGTTAGAACAGAGGCTGTACTTGGGTCAGGAAATAATACCTGCTTAAGCAGGTGACACTGCCTGCACCTGTGTTGAGGTGCTGTATAGGGAGGGCCACAGAGCAATAAAAATTCAATTGGCAACCCATTTGCACATCAGAAGGCTTACTGTAAGCATATTGGTCTTACTGAAACTATTACTTAAAGATGACCGATACTTGAAAAATATTTCCAAAGTGTCTCTAATGAATTTGTGGAGTATATGTGGCCAAAGGAGATGTATACCTTCACTGCACGATGCGCTGTTGTGTAGAAATACCATAATGATCTAAAACTGCTGTCATCTTGAAAGAAATTGCCCAGAATAATCCATACAGACTCTCCTCTTATACCTTTCTAAAATGCATTTCACCTTGCTAGTTTTTATATTATTGCTTATTATACAACTTAATTCTAATTATTTTTTCATTAGTTTTCTCCAACAGTTTTTTTTCCTGTTTTTACTTAATTGTTTTGGCATATCTAGTTCCCCAGATGCTGCAAGCTGTCACCTTCTTCACTTCATATCTATTTCATACTTTTCCAGATCATGACAATCATACCTATCCAGCTAAGCATGTGTGTGGAGAGCTCTCAAGCAGAGCCTACTAGAACTGAAGTACAACATGACTCAGGCTTATGGATACAAGAGGAAATTTATAGAGCCACTTTGGCCACTCAGTGGGTGATGTCCTCTTTATCTTTTTCTTCTTAAGCCCAATAAATCTGTACTCACACACTTGGCCTTTGTACAAATTGTAAAACTATAGGACTTTAACTAATGCGAGGGATCTTTCTCTCACCCACAGTAGCAGAGGCCTGTGAGAATTCAAATGTGGTTTTAAAGCTATGTTTACTGCCTCTTAATGTGCGGGTGGTAATTTATGGAACAGGAATTTTCTTTTGTGGCGAGAATCTGGAATGCTAACACCTGTTGCCTACAGGTAACTAAATGTCTGCCCTTTTTTTCATCTCAAATATAAGATATTATTTAATTTGGTATGTATATAGGATGAGATGCAGGATATGCTTGTGCCCAGTTACTTTGAAATTAGATAGGCATCATATCACAACAATTCTGTATGGTGTTACGATTTTTTTTTAAACAGAGTTATGTTACTAAAAAAAGCTTGAGCGTTGCTCATAGATGTGTTTTGAAAGTCCAGGGAATCCAAAGAGCATCTGTTTCCTCACCACAACCAGAGGGTCTGTGTGTCGTAGTTTTGACCGAATTGACCAACCAGAACGACAGATGGCCCTTCCCTCCCCCACTAAGGAAAAGAGAGGAGAGGAAGGGGGAAAGGAAAAAAAAACTTCTGAGTTTAGGAAAAAAACTAAACTACTTTAATGAAAATATACAAAACTGTCTCAAGCTCCCAGGGTCATCATCACCAGCAGGCACAGGGGAAAGTCCCAGGCTGGACTCGGCGACGGACAGGAGCTGGATTCTGGATCTGGAGTCAGAAATGCTCGGATTGGGATCAAAGGCAGATAAACAGATAGGGTCCTCCTTGGACGTTGGCCATCACAGGAAGAGAGTTGACCCTTTGATCCCTCAGCTTTTATACTGAGCATGGGGCAGATGGGATGGAATACCCCAGTTGGTCAGATTTGGGTCACCTGTCCTGTCCTCTCCTCCACACAGGTGGGACCCCTCTACATTTTTCTGCTTCCAACCCTCCAATGGAGCAAATAACAAATTTGCCTGACCTTGGTTGTTATAGCAATCAGTATAAGCAAGGGCCTCTCTGCATACCATTCCTTGGTATAATGAGGTCTTATCACTGTGAGAGTGAACAGTTTCTGAACAATATGCTGTTAATTTCAGAGTTTCGTTAGTTAGAAGAGGCCCAGTTGAAAAAGTAAAATTACCAAAAAAAAATTAAATTTTTACGAAATAAAAGTAAAAAAAGAAAAAAAGAAAAAAGTAAATTTACCAAAAAAAATTAAATTTTTACAAAAAGTAAAATTAAGAAAATTAGTTCTCTTTTATCTCAAACCAGGACACTGTGACAGGATAAAAATAGAAAAGAAGAAACTTTTCCATTTCATCCTGTTGTGGTTTTCCTTCCAGTTTTCCTACCATCAGATAAGAGAGTGCAACCTAGCCTATCCCTGTTCTGGAACTGATCTTAAATGCAGTTTGGGAACTGAGTTCACAACAGTGCATTGTCTGCCTTGTCACATCTAGATTAACTCTTCTGCTCTTGTGTTGGCCAGGGGAGCATGTGTTCTAAGCATGACAACACGAAAATCAATCCCATTTCTGTAGCTTTGTTCAGTTTTTACAATTTAATATTCTGAAATGATGGATGTACTGCCGCCTGGAACATGTGCTTTCTTTAAGCAAGATGCTGGTGCAAAGTGTCCTGTTGGGAGAGATAGTAAGATTTGTAGCCTTTACATTGTCTGTTCCTTAACTTAGAGTTGTGGTTTTGCCATGCCGTCAGTATAATTCTTTCTTATGTGGGATTTAGAAGGTCTATGTGCGTGTTGCAGTCAATGATCCTTATTAAGCTAGTAGATTAACTTGGAGTAGAATAGGAGTATAAAAAAAATTACAGAAGAATTTACAGAAAGGAAAATTTGATGTTGTATTTTTTCCACATCTCAATTTTTCACATCTAGTAAAAATATCTTCAGCTTTTAAATAAGTGCTTTAATTTAAAATTTGTTATGCATATTTTGCAATTCCAGTTAGGCAGCTTTTCATAATTGCCTTGTAACCTTGTAGCAGCTTCTAATCAGTCAGAGACTACTGCAAAACAGACATTTTTTTAAAATTATGTCTTGTATAGATAACTATAGAGATATAGTTACATAGATAACTCCTACACAGATACAGGGACTTAGATACATTGAAAAATTTCTATCGCAGCTCTTTGAGGTTTTCTTTGCTTAGAGTTTGTCATATGCAGATAGATATGGCCTGTGCACACTTCCATTGTGCTTCCATTTATCCTGGCTGAGACCAGTCTAAAACCAAGATGGGAAAAAATGTAACGTATTACAAGTAGACTTCATTACCTCCAAATTTATGTCAAAGGTTTTGCATGTAAAGGAAACTTAGCACAGCTGCTGTTATCTAACTTAGTGTTAGATCTGTTAAAGCACAATAGTTACACGTATTTCTGCCAGCATCATTTCACAGCCTGTATTTGCTGGAAGATGCTGTTTCATTAGCACATGCTCCCTCAGTCTCTGAGACTATCAAAGTGTTTATCACCTGTCCACTGCCAGTTTTACTTTAATTCTTCATTTGTCATTCACTGTGATCTAAAAGCCACTTGTCTGTCTTTTTGTTTGTGGAGAATTGAACAAATATGGTTTTTTCTTCACTCTTCATAAATGCCTTGCAGTGTGATGCACAATTTATTACCTTGCTTTGAGGCTCTCTGTGTTCTGCTACTCAGTAATCCAAGGGGGACGGGACTGCATTGTTAATTTTGCTTCTTTTCCTATTAATCATCGTGGGATACAAATAATACCTGGTAACATTTCTTAAAATTAAGTTGAACCATTCTGGTTCAGCTAGAAGCTTTTGAAACTTTTACCAGATGCTGTGATAACATCAGTGTCCTCAACAAATTTTGCCGGTTCTAAGTTTCCTTTGTGCTTCAAACAGGGGTGGTATTTCTGCTTTCCCAACACAACACAAAGGTGTACTTTTGCACAGCAAAGTGGCTGCAATAATGTATCTATTCATTGTTGAATAGCAAAACCTTTATGTAGGTTCAGAGACATGGCTGGAAATGTGAGAGACATTCTCTTTTATTTACAGTGACGTGTAGGCAGTAGGCAGCCAGACAACCTGTTTATTTCTGTTCATATTTATAACTGCATACTATAGCACTGCAGATGATTTCCAAACCTCTTGGCATTCTGTATAACACAGGTTCTGGATGCAGTGAGTCATTAATATTATGGGAGGACATTTTTTTGATGACTTTTGTTATTGAACGTTTCTGTGGAAAGCACTAAATGTAAAGATGATAGAATTACCAGTCTCCTGCTCTTTCATCTTTGCCCAGGGAGGTGGTTGAGGCCCCTTCCCTGGAGATATTCAAGGTGAGGCTTGATGAGGCCCTGGGCAACCTGGTCTAGTTGGGGGTGTCCTTGTGACTGTGGGGGGGTTGGACTAGATGACCTTTGGAGGTCCCCTCTGGCCTGGACAATTCTATGATTCTATGATTCTATCTTACCTGTATCCAAACCTCCTCTAATAAAAATATTGCAGTAAATTGCATAAAGCACTGCCTTGTCTTTGTTATCTTCCAAAACCTTTCTCTTTCCCTCTGCAAACAGCAATTTGCAGTCTGCTCACCACCCCCACACCGATTTGTCCTTTGTTTAAATACCTTTTTTTCACCTTTTGTGATGACACTAAAACAAAAAGGAAGGAGACATGCACAATAATATATGGCTCTTGGTGCCAAGGCTCATTGTCCTGTGTTGTTAATGATACAACCACTGCCCTTTCCCCTACTGTGCCAAGTACTGTTAAGCTGCCAGCCTACAGAATTAATAATATTTCTCACTCTCTATGCTCTCGCTTTCACCAGTAACACTTTCTCCTCAAGAAGCAAGAAGAAAAAAAAAAAAAGGAGAATTTAATTAATTTTTAAGTGAATTTTTCTACCCATTGTTAAATGATTCATATTGATGCTGATGGGTATTTTTAAATGCTTTGCTCTTGCTCTTTTAGTCACTGCAGAGTAGTCCATCCAATCCTTTTAAGTGTGACTTATTCGCTAAGAGCATTTCTCATAGCCTAAAAATGTCCATCGCTCAGCTATTTCCACATCTTATCTGTGCTGTTCTGCTTTTCTCATGGCTTTTCATCAATGTGTCCTTAAGTAAAGGACAGTATTTACATCCTCTGTAGTAACTGAAATGCAGATTTAAAAGCTGAAACATAAATTCTGTTAGGGTACATGCACGAGCAGGTGCAACCTTAATGAAACATCAGTCTGCTGAGCCGTCAGCTTTGGACATATAATGGGAACGAGCCCCCTTGTTCAGCTTGCCAAAACCTACATCCCTCTGAACACCTGTGGGGGACTGGCAGGACTGGCTCTATGTCCCCCTCAAGCTTGTCTTGCTTACAGAGGAAAACACTAGCCTTTGTCTACTGCTCTCTTGCCATCCCAGTAAAATGCAAATGATGCCAGTTTATGCCTTTGTGGGGGTGAGAGTGGAGAACAAATGGAGGGGCTAAAGCTCTTTTGGCTTGGTACTTTCCTATGCCAGGCTACACATAAACAGCAGAAAAAGCTATAACTTCTGTTAAATAAAAATGCATATAGCCCATAGAATCCTTTTACAAAAATTCGCTTTTTCCCTGTCTTACTATTTGCAGTGAACACCATCTCTTCCATGAAGTGTGTACAGTTGGAATGGGATTTTTCAAACATGGTAAGGATTATCCTCAATCTACTCCCATCAAAGACAGTAGTAAATCTCTACTTTTGACAATGCCAAGAATTTAGGCCAATTCTGAGAACAGTGGAAATCTTATCTTTGGCGTACTTAACTGTTTATTTTTGCTCAGATCCTAGGAGGATAATAACATCTGTTTGTTATTCTACTAGAAAATGACTTTTAATAGAAACTGTATGCTGACCATCTTTTCTTGTTATTAATTTTACTATTAAATGTTGATTAGTGGAGCATTTTGATATGACACACTTTTTTCCTAATCTTCCTTCACTTCAGGAAACTGCCATTATGAAATACTACATCATTGCCCAGTCTTCTCTCTTTTTACTTTTTAAATAAAATGAAACACTCTTGTGTTGTGCAATTCTGGGAACAAAGCTCACCCATTCCTCACACACTGTATTGTTTTCAATGAATCAGTTATTTACAGTGCAACCCAAGAGAGTAATGCTTTTCCTGACTACTTGCAATGCTGTTCTCCTAATGCTTTAATAAAGATGAACAGTATTTAATTGCAGGCATCAGAGATCTCTTTATTTTAATTAGCAAGGGTGCTTTTCCTATCATTTTCCTTGGAACAAAATATATCCTGGAAGATTCTTTACGCTGCTCCCCAAGCTGTGGATTTTGAATGAATTAAAGGAAACATATTGTGAAAGGTGAATAGCTAGGGAAAAAAATAGGGTCTAACATTAAACAATATAAATGTTTCAGCCTTTTGCTCTATCAAACCTTAGGGCAATGCCTTTTCAATGTCATGCTTTAGTAAAAGTCTTTTTAGCCCATGCATGTCTTTCTAAACAAGACAGACAAAAGCTTTTATTTTAAAAGCAAACAGCTAAGTGATTTGCTGTACACTTGCCATGAATAGTAACGAGTAGATTGTGGTGCATTCCTCTTTTTAATTAGCACATTGCTATAACCTGACTGCTGTTGTTGCTGTGTGGATGAGTACTGTCTTATTACAATGCATCTAGAGGATACCACTTGAAGCAGTTCATGAAACAAGTTCGAAAAAACCACCATACAGTATTCTTGGGATGGGTTTATGGGTTCATTTTTTTATGAAAAGAATTGGCTGGCAAAGCCCTGAGTAAATCCAATCAAATGTATTGTGTTGTATGAAAATAACTTTAAATACTTTTTTGTAAACATAGCAGGAAAAGGTTTATTTTCCAGAGCTGAAATTATGTATGTGTATACAGTGTTTTAAAAACAAAAAGCATAGATAGACTGAGTTCTATTGTTACAAACCATATCTGTATGTCTTAAATATAATGAAATTGTAAGTCTTTGTGATTGAATATGAAAGAAAATGTAGGGGTTTTAAAATCACATTTTTGATAAATTTATCTGATATACTATTAAATGCTGTTCCAGACTGAGAAAAACTTTAAAGAAGTAACATTAAAGTGGAAAAATATTATAACTATAGTTGACTGAAAGGGAGAATGAAGACTTACCGGAAATTTTCTAAGAAGTTTCAGGCTATGAAAAAATAATAAAAAAAGAAAGAGTTGGCAAAAGGGAACCTATATTTCATGATCGCAGCTGCACTTTTAATGGAGACTTCTGGCGATTCATGAAATTATCCTTTCCAAGATAATACATACCATACTTATTGCATAAACAAATCATAAAAAAGGTATCAAAGAATAACATAGAATGACTAAATCAATTGTAAATTTCTTCTGTTGCTGCAGATTTCAGAAATATTTCATTTGGAGGCTTTTACCCAAGTTTATTCGTGAATTCTTCACACTCAGGGAAAGTTGAAGATTTTCTGTAGTGTTTTTCCACATGGGAGGAAGCATTAGTGTTTTTCTACGTGGATGTGGAGGACATCTATAACCTCTGAGATTATTTGCACCAGGAATCCTCTCTGTGATGTCCCATGGAAGGTAAGTGTAGGTGTATGTCCATATAGAGTTCGACAGAACTAGGAAAAGGGCCTTACAAATTGTTGTTGCTGGTTTTGTCTTTCTGAAAAGTTAGTACCTCAAAGGAAAGAAGGTTTTCCACATGTTTAGACAGAACTTCCTGTGTTCCAGCTTGTGTCCCTTGCTCCTTGTCCTGTCTCTGGGCACCACTGGACTCTAACATCTCAGCATCTGCCCTGTAGATATTTATAAGCATTGATGAGGTCCCCTATCAGCCTTCTCTGAAGGCTAAAAAGACTCAGGTCTCCCTGGCTTTCCTCATAAGAGAGGTGGCTTCAGTCTGTTGATCATCTTTGTAGCACTCCACTCAACTCTATCCAGTAGTTCCTTGTTGTCCTTGAGCTGGGGGGCCCTGAACCTTACTCCAGATGTGGTCTCACCAGAGCAGGGTAGAGAGGAAGGATGACCTGCCTCAAACGGCTGGCCAAGCACCCCAGGAGACCATTGGCCTTCTTGGCCACAAGGGCACACTGCTGGCTTATGGTCAACTTGTCCGCCAGGACTCCCAGGTCTCTCTCTATAGACCTTCTTTCCAGCAGGTCAGCCCCTAACCTGTGCTGATGTATTGGATTGTAAAGAAGCAACGAAGGCTTTCAGTAGCTCTCTGCATCCTCCATCATCAGGACACACACCTCATTTAGCAGTGGGACCACATTTTCCCTAGTCTTTTTTTTAGTGCTGATATACTTGAAGAAGCATTCTTATTATGCTTAACATCACTTGCCAGCTTTAGTTCCAAATAGGCTAAAGCCTACTTCACTTCACCACTACTTCACAGCCTTTTGAAGTGGTCTTCAGCAACTTCCACAGCAGAAGAATCAGGAAGTATTTGCTGCATTACTCACAGTTGGGATTATTGTTTTTCTTAATGAAAGTCATTGAGAATTCACATTTAAAAAACATCAGATGAGTTGGATGAGCAGTTAGGGAAATACCAAACTCCTAATAGTAAATAAGAAATTTCCCAAAATTATATGAAGTTTAAAACGCCATGTTTTTTTTCTCAAAACATATATATGTGAAGTCATCAATACATTTATACATGAAAGATTGGACACACCTTCTCAGTTCTATGGAGTATAAGTGAGTGCAAAAATATGATGGCAATTTTATATATCTATAAAATATATGTATTCATATTCTTACACATAGCTATATATAGCTTTCTTTTAAGGTAAGATTACAGATTTCTTTTAAAGATAACTATAAGTAATGAAATGGTTCCAAATCCTTCTATATTTTAACATAATATTTATATATGGCATGTATGTTGCAGAAAAAATAGCCATCTTTATGGCATTGAAACCACTTCGTGGGATTTTGAATCAGATTGCCTGGGAAATCAAGAGTTCAAATGTCATGCCTGGAAAGACATGAGAGAGAGGAAATTATTAAATTATGGAATCACAGAATCAAGGAATTGTCAGAGTTGGAAGGGACCTCTAGAGATCATCTAGTCCTACTTGTAGGACTAGATGCTAGGAGTATTGTTAAAACAAGATTGCCCAGAGCACATCACTCAGGACTGCATCCAGGCGAGTCTTGAAGATCTCCAGAGAAGGAGACTCCACGACCTCCCTGGGCAGCCTGTTCCAGGGCTCTGGCACCCTCATCATAAAGAAGTTTTTCCTCATATTTGAATGGAACTTCCTGTGATCTAGCTTGAGCCTTGTCCTATTGCTGGAAATCACTGAAAAGAGTCTGGCTCCAACATCCTTCAGCCCACCCGTTAGATACTTATAAGCATAAATAATGTCTCCCCTCAGCCTTCGCTTGTCCAGGCTAAGAGTCCTAGCTCTTTGAGCTTTTCCTGGTAAGGGAGATACTCCAATCCTTTAATCATTTTCATTGCCCTATGCTGGACTCTCTCCAGTATTTCCCTGTCCCTCTTGAACTGGGGGGTCCAGAACTGGATGCAGTATTCCAATCGTGGCTTTACCAGTGTAGAGAGGGAGAATGACCTCCCTCGACCTACTGGCCACACTCTTTTCTATGCAACACAGGACTTCATTTGCCCTCTTAGCAACAAGGGCACATTGCTGGCACATGAAAAATGTGCTATTTACGAGGACTCCCAGATCCTTCTCCTCAGTAGTGCTTCCT
The DNA here is from genome assembly GCA_004320125.1 of Scolopax mira. NCBI lineage: Eukaryota > Metazoa > Chordata > Aves > Charadriiformes > Scolopacidae > Scolopax > Scolopax mira. The sequence continues at coordinate 17,432 of BJBW01006245.1, forward strand.
AGAGGATCCATTCCTAACCTGTGTTGGTGCCTGGGGTTCTTCCTCCCCAGGTGCAGGATCCTACATTTGTCCTTGTTGAACCTCATTAGGTTCTTCTCCACCCAGCTCTCCAGCCTGTTCAGGTCACACTGGATAGCAGTGCAGCCCTCTGGAGTGTCAGCCAGCCCTCCTAATTTGGTATCAACATCAAACTTGCTGAGGGACTGGGCTGAGTATTGACCCCCAAGGGACAATTATGCAATTGCATTATGCATTTTGCATAATAATATATAATAATATATTAATTGCAATTATCCAATTATATTATGAATTAGCAACTGCAAAATAAATTTGAAATTACTGTGCGATCTTCTCTATGAAAACCATGTAGTGTACATATTCTATAAAATATATGTAAAATAAATGTAATAATTATGAAGTCTGTTTTCTATTGACTATCTAAGGTTACCAGATGTGAATCAAATACTTCTCTAATAAGCTAAGATGCTTGTTTTTAATCCTTCATGAATGAAAAGTGTTGCTATTTAAGATGCCTTTACATCAACCTGCCTTTGACCTATGACAAAAATTATCCAAATGTTATCTTGGAGGTAGGTAAGAGCTACAAGAAGTTCCACATTTAGGAAAAGAGAGGAAAAATTTGTCTTTGTGAGCTGGTTTTAAAAAAAAATGGAAACTTTCCAATGCTTCTCAGAGGTTTACAATAGATGCCAGAAAAGGATAATGAGCAGAGAGCGGACTGTACAGTGAAGCTGAAAGGTAAGTAAATATTTCACACAGATATGGCCTTGCCATTTATCATGTATCCACATAATTTGTCTGTACAACTACAACATACAGCACTTCAGTCAGACTGAAGTATCAGTCTGACTTCTCCACCACAAAGTATGTCTGAGCGTGTAGACACAGATAGTTTAATGTGTCTGAAATTCTTCCAGAACTTGCTTTTCATAGCACTTCGCCTACAGCTGTAATTGATCGTGCACTGCAGTGATGTGACACCTTTCCTACAAGGTCTTTTGTGGAATACATCTGCTGTACAGTGGGGAAACAAAATATGAGTCTTGACTGAATCTTGCAGTAGAAAGGACTCAAACTGGGAAACTGTTCAACACAATTTGCATATTATGCAGATGAAAACCTAATGACAAAAGAGTGTATTGGCAAACTCTGCATTGTTATCTGGCAATGATGTGTATAGCAGCATGGGATACCTAGACATAATCTCTTCTAACGTTATTTTGCAATTAAAAAAATAATAAACTCAGAGAAATGCAGTGAGAAACGCATATGTAAATAAGATTCACTTGTGACGAATCACATAATCCAGTTCACTTTGGGACACAGGCATCATGATTGTATGTTATTAATTCTGAATGGTGAAAGAGGGAAAGTAGCCAAGTACTTACTGAATCCTCATCTCTAGTTTGAGCGGCTGCTTCTTCATCCTTGCTTGCCAGTTCTGACTGTATTTCAAGGAACATTACTGAGAATAAAATCGAACACCATCAATATTAATGATCTGAACTAGGAAGATAGCTTTTAGTGTGCAAATTAATTACCCTAATCACAGGGTTTTTTGTATCCATTTTAATGAAATAACTATTTATTTCACTGAGTCCTGAGCTTTTCTTTTGCAAATAAGGCACATTTACATGATAAATACATGAAATTTAAATGGATGACTAAATTAAATTGAGGGGGAAAAAAGACCTTTTTAAATACAATTTTCATAGGAAAAACAGCTAGATTAATGGGTTGGTTAGCTGACTGGCATCTGTGATTAAATCTTTTTAATGTATGTCAAATAGAATTTAATGGACCTCAAGAAATATCTACATAGTCAGTAATATTCAGGGTTTAGTGAAGATGCATGTTATCTCCTATTATTGAAGTGTAGACAGCTGAAGGCATATTGCTTGTCATTGCCCAGTACAGTATAGAGACATTACAGTTTGAAATAATAGTAACATATAAATTTGCAATTCTGTTTTTCTGTGTTGTGTGCCCTTTCCTCTGAACATAATTTTTTCTACCTACTGGAACTTAAAACAAGAAACTCCACTCTAAAACGGTGGTTTCCGATTTAATCACCACATGTATGCTAATTTCATACTATTGTTTTCTAATAACGACAAGAAAGGGGAAAATGCTTAGTTCAGAGGGACTTTAAACGTGCCTTTTAGAGCCTATGTGTTTTGAAAACTTTATTTATTGTGGCAAAGCTTTGAAGGGCTCCATATTCAACAGAAGCAAGATTTGAAACACATTCCAGCTCATTTTTTGATAACAGTCCTACAGAACAGAGCATCTTTCTCTGCTTGCTTTTTTCCCAGTCGAGCCACCAGAGACATCTCCAGCTTCCTTTGATTTGAAATGATCAATGGCAGCTGCGGCAGGCAGGCAGGGTGCCCCAGGCACAATGCAAACAAGTCTCTCTCCCAGCTCACTAGGATTTACATTTCAATTGCTGCCACATTTTTAAAGATAATTATGACTTTTTTTATATTAATATTTTTCTGTGGCCTCTGTGATATTTTAACAACATAAATATTAATTTAGCACATCAAGGAGAACAAGCTTTCCTCACTGCAATCACTCGAACAAAAAAAATCTCCCAAAAACACAGGGCATCAAACATGGCATCACAATCTCTGAGCCTGAGCCACACTTCGAAGGGGGGGGCTTGTGCTGGATTTGATTTTGCATGGCTCTGCACTGTTCTAAAGATTACCAGAGAACAACTTCTCCTTTTGACTTGAGACCAAACTGTCCTGCTACAAAAGCAGAATGTGTTCGCTGTCTGAGCTGACATCTGTGACTTATGCGCCTCCAAACAGTGTCTTTACCATGGTGAAAAATATCAACTAGATACAGCTGCCTTGATAAAATTGATTTTCTTGGAAAGAAAAAAGGGGGAAATTGCTGCTGGTGGGATTGAGAATTTCTAAAGAGTTTTGTGTTTCATTACTGCAGTCTTTTTTCACTCATTACCCCTCCAGCCCTTTATATTCTTCTCCTTTTGCATCAGGAAAAGTCATCAGTGTACAAACAGATGTTGCTTTACCTACCCAGATCATATGTTGGATCATAATAAAATTTTTGCAGCCTGCCTTATAAATGTTTAGCATATAGCATATTTGACTTATTTTTTTAAATCCTCACCACCTTTTTTCTTCTTTACTTCCTTTTCTCTTCTTTTCTTCCTTTTTTCTTGTTCTTTTCTCATGCAACTACAACATTCCTAACTGCCCTGCAGGGCTGACTGTCACTCGTGTTTCTTATGTTCAAGCACGTGTGGAAATTATGTGTTTTCCATATCAACTGACAAATAAGAGGAATTAATACATATTACAAAGAAAACTGATACCAGTACCCATCAGATGTTACAAGGAGGTCATTCTGTTGATCTTCTTGATAAAGTGCAGAGTTACAATCATTGCCTTGGAATCTTTTTATGGGCAAGACCTTCATTTCCTACACACCAAAGCCATGAGCTTGAGCATCGCTTGAAGCTGACTGAGGGAATAAAACTGCTCATGAAATATGCATGACTAACACATATGCTTCCAGGGGAACTTAGTGTATTATGTATGACCCTTCTGTAATTGTAAGGAAATGATATTCATTTAAATGGATGTTTATGACAGTTAAAGGTACACCTAATGAGACAAAGGTCATATGCCTAAAAACACAGGGTTAGCCCACTATTTCTGGTTTTGTTTGAAAAGACTATGCCTTTTTCATAGTAGTTTCATCAGCACAGTTGATCTATATTTATGCAGCTTAAAAGAGTCCCTGTCTTCTGCATTTGGATGCCAAATGCTGTATTCAACCAAATGCAATTCTAGTATTATATGCATACATCTGGGAAATATCTAGACAGCATATTAAAATTCACATCAAACCTAATGCTTCTTTTTCAGCTGCTGTTGTTTGGGGCAGCTATAGATTTGCATTATTATTTGCCTTTATGGAATGTATGTCGGTTTTTTTAAAGAAATCAAACCCAAGTCTCCTAAAGAGACTAGTTTTTTTCAGCTTACAAGATAGTTGCAACATAGCTTGTACATTTATGCTTCTGTCAGCTCCCCTCCATACGAAGCAGGTTTTGAGCAATATGTTTTAGTTTTATTCTTCCTAAACTGTAACATTTTTGTAGTATGGATTTGGCTTTATCTTTACATGAATACATTCTCAGAGTTCAGGGAGAGAAAACATTACACAGAGCATCCTTCAGCAAAAACCAGATTCAGTCCAATAAATGAACCTCCTGATTAGTGCCACAGAGCTTCACCAGAGGCTCTTCTCTCAGAGTTATGGGTCTCCACAAAGATCCCAGAAACTTTGTTGCAATGCTCATGAGAATGAATCTACAGCCCAGGAAAGTCCTAAGTCAAAGCAAAGAAAATCAATTTACGACAATTCAAGTTGCTGATAGGAAAATCTGACAAATTTCAAGACGTGTAACTGCTGCAGAAGTGAAGCTGAGCCTGGATGTTATTATGCTCAAGGAAGTGGGCCAAGTTCATCTTGGGCTAATGCCATTGATTTAATACCACATCATCAGCAGTACTGAAAGCAGCTGATAAATCTAAGAAAAAATCACAATGGATACTTGATAATTCTTGAGGCCAAGAGAATATTGATGATCATAGAACTGCAGTTGTTCCGTAATGGGCTTGAAGCCAGCCTATCCAGAGTAGAAGAACAAACTGCAAATATTGTAGATTTCAGGAGAAGATGATTTGAAAAAGACAGGCAATTAAACAGGTGTCAGAAAGCTCAAAAATCATCACTTTCCCTTCCCCATTTCCTGAATTTCTGAAGAATCACAAGCTTGGAGACTTTTTTGGCCATTCCTCTTCAGGATGGACATGGATCCTGTTCAGACCTGGGCTCCTCCTCATTCTTTTCAACATAGCATGCTGGTTAATAGTCACATAAGACTGCCCGCCTGTATTACTTGAACTTCATGGAAAATTTGGGTTTTTTCACTTAGGTTACCATACAATGTCATGAAACTATGAAGTAAAAATAATCCTGTTTCATTTTCTTGTAGCAGCAGTAAAGGAGTGGCCTTACAACTGCATCCCAGAGCAGGTTCATTTTTTTAGCTGATAAGAGAGATATCACTGGGTCTGCTAATATAAGTTCAGGAAAAAAAAGAGAGGAAAAAAAAAAAAGAAAAAAAAAAAAGCCGAGAACAGTTCCACCACTAATAGTTTGAAGATTTTTAATTATTAAATTGTTGCTTTGTTCTATGTGGTGTGAGAAATTTTCTGAATGAAAATGATACACTAAAAAGAGTTATTGTAGGGTTACACCCATGTAAACAAGAACAGAAACTGATCTGCTTTATGCAATGGTTTTTTTTTCAGAGCTGAGATCAGAATGTGGGTCTCTGAATCCAGACAACTCCATGAAATGGGATGATGTTAAGATTGCAAAAGATGCAGTGTATCTTGAAGAAAATCTAGAACTGTATAAAGCACAAGCCATTTGTCTTTTCGATTTCTTCTTTATTTTCTTGCAGAATGCGTAGCATGCACCTGATTCCTGACTGTAGCTCTAGTCCATTTGCCTGCTGTCAGAGGCTACTAGTTTCTAAAAGTTCTCTTTAAAATCCATATCGAGTAAAGTGCACAGGAAAAAGAAAAGAAAACTGGAAAAATATGCTGGACACTGTCACAGATGGGCATTGCTAACACTACCTTTTCCTCTGATCTATCAATCAAACAAGACTCTTTTTATTAGCCTTCTGTAGAAAAATCTTACATAGGAGGTCACAGGTTTTGATTGTAACCAGAACTTGTACATATGTATATAATACCCCTCCCAGTTGTGAAGCCGACTGCGGAGTTTTATTGGATGGGGGTTTGGGTTGGCTTTGGGGGCGTTTTTTGCCAGTTAGGTAATAAAAAATAATCTATATCTGTATTTCAGTCTCTGTGCTTTGTGGTGACAGCAGCATAAGGAGCTCTAGTGGGCACTGATAATTCAGTTCAAGTACACCTGCAAGCTGCTTCTTAACCTGAACTAGGTTCCAAGGAAACGGCAAGGCAGTTTTCTGGAGGTTCTGGAAAGCTGGAGGTGGTTAAAACAACTGATAAGCCTTTTTCCATTAAAATCTGAGAAAAGGGGAAAATTCAAGAACCCCAAAAATATGCATATGTGACTGAAAAAAAGCAGAGATATATATTGCAAACAATGCTTTAGTGTTCTGAACATACTCCAACAGCTTAGACTGCACACACATCTTCTGAGTGTAAATTTTATGTAAATTAATTAAGTTAATTAGCAGGCAACATTGAACTCATGCCATTAAACCTATTCGGGTCGTTGAAGAAGAAGCAAATTTTCCCAGCACAGACAGAAAATAGGAAAAGGGTTTGTTTGTTTTCTTTTTTTCTTTTTTTTAAATCTCTTGTGAGAAGATGCTGTATCTTTTATCCATCTTGGTACCTAAATCGAAGCTGTGAGAAGTCCATCACTCACGAGCATACGTTTATACCAGGCACCCTCCATCAGGAGTGCACCCACATCAATATGCTGCTGCTCACTGCCAGCGGCAGTGATTCCTTTTCAACAGGCATGAACTCCCTGCACTTTTCTTTTACTCTGTGAACTATTAGAAAACCAAGAGCAGAGATAAGAATGAAAAATAAGAAGAGAGACTGCCCAGCATGATTTTGAAATATTTTATCAAACAATTTTGCCTGAACAGTACGTGCGCAGGAAGATAGTGGCTCTGTGCATACTGTGTATGTTCCTTAAACAGACATACAGATGTTTTATGGTAATGCTCAGAATGCTGTTGAGATTATGTTTCACTATTCTAACTTTACAAATTGCTGGAGGGATATTCTTGGGATTATCATTACTAAGACTGGGGTGTTTTTCAAGATCAATTAAATAACTACAGTCCTTTTCTTCCTCGTATTGTTTATTTTTTGTCCTGTGGTAACTCTAGGGCTTTCACTGACTTTCTGGTATGGTAGTGGTTAAAAAGTCATGTGAGATAAAGCTCAATGCAATATGGTGCCAAAAAGTAATTTTTGTTATAGATGCTGAGGCTGTAAAAATTGCAGAGATATTACCTATCTTAAGATATGAATTAGGTGATTCGAATTACCTTGTAAAATCTTAGTGTCAGAACCAGATACCTAAAAGGACAAAATATGCAAAACCCTCTTCAACTCTGAGTTTCAAGTGATATGTTATGCATTATATTTCACACTTGCAGCATTACCTGTAAAGCTTTCTAAATCAAATACTCATTTCCTTAATCACTCATTTGGAGAGACTGGAAGGAAATGGGCTACTTAGCCAAAATTGTTGGGCACAGTCCAGATTTAACTGGTAAGACTCTTCAAAATATTCATTGCAGGCAACTGGACGATTTCATTTCTGCAAAATTTAAGATTAAACACCCCTAAATAAACAATCCACATGCTTTTCAGAGGGCATTTTCCATGCAAATATTCCTTACTGGTGGTCCTGATCATCACGTTAAGTACCATTTGTACTATCATTTTATTTTATTTCAGAATCACACTTCTAAGCATCTATTCTGATTGCTGTCATTTACCAGGCTGCGGCTTAGATGAGAAAGCAGTGTTGTAATACATTAGCTGGATTATGGTGTAAGCATCTAATGCACTCCCATTGCTCATGGACATTAATTACACAAGACCTGACATGAGCCAGTCCTCTTGAACTGGATGAAAAGTGTTCTTTGCCTTCTCAGAACCACCCATTTTCTAAGGATCTGCTTCTAAGGTGCGTCACCCCTTAGACATGGCCCAAAGCACTGTGCCTTAGAAGAGAGTACAAATCTGACTCTCCTGGAACAGATGGCAAAAAGTTTAGTGACACAGGAAAAATGAGTATTCAGTGGTTAAGTGCATTCTTGGCTATTAAAGTAATAATTCTGACAATTACAAATAAAGAGGCAGTTTTTGTTAAAAACTTTATTTGCAATTCATTTTGCATCCACAGTTATAGCTTCATGCTATGCTTAGATTTAGCAATACCTTTTTCTGAAGATGACACTAGATGATTCCCTACTTATTCTCCTTTTGAGGATAGTGGTGGGTGGTTTTTTCATATTTATTGACCATTCACTTACACATCGTAATTCACAACTCAATTTTAATTAAAATTTCTTTTCACTCATGAGGTTTGTGACTTCTTCAAATGCTGGTTTCTTCCCTACTCAGAATTTCACAGGTTGTCCTGTTTCTACATGTAGTTTTAACAGTGATCTTCAGTTCATACAAATCTATTGTCTTGCCTATAAGAATCATTCATTTATTCATAAGGTGCCATCAGTATAGATAGAGCAAAAAAGGACAACCGGAAAGTCATCCTGAAACAACAGCAACAGATAACAAGTTGGGACAGCCCATTATTTTATTACCTAGAGCCATATGTCAAGGAATAACAAAGAAATCACAACATACTGAAGTGCAGTTGTGTATAGAGCCTAAGAGAGATCTACTGAATAGTAAACCTTGAATAAGAATTAGTCCTCTGAGTATGTAATCCCAAAAGATAACACAAAACAGAAGGCAAAAAAAACCCTGCAAAGTAGAAAGATTTTATAATTTCATATCTTCATGTATTCTGCTGGTCTAGCTGCAGCCAACAGCTTTTTAATCTTCTCCCTGAAGGATACTTTGAAAACTTACCAAATAAGCATTATGTTATTGGGGGGGGGGGGGAAGTGTTTGTGCATGTGGGGGGGGGCTGAGGGGGGAGGTGGTTGAGGAAAGAAGTTGTGGAATTAAGCTACAATGTTAGTGTTAGCATGTGTACATATTGCAAGCAACAAGAGGATCAGACAGTAATCAACAGTAATACTGGAAACCGCAGCCAAGCTTTTACCGGCTCTTAGTTATTTAGGAATATAAATGTATAAAGTTAAACAGTAATTTGCTTTATGGCCTCATAAATCTTCTTGGCCTAACATCCTTTCCTTTGCTGCACCTTTTCTACACCCACACTAAGATGTGCGCATTTTTGTCCTCAGTAGGAAGTCTACAGGAAGGGTTCTTAAGCAGGGTCTAACAGCATCTTAAGAGTTTACTGGGAATTCACAGAATCACAGAATCATCCAGGCCAGAAGGGACCTCCAAAGGTCATCTAGTCCAACCTCCCCGCAGTCAACAGGGACACCCCCAGGTTGCCCAGGGCCTCATTGAGCCTCACCTTGAATATCTCCAGGGAAGGGGCCTCAACCAATTTATTTTTTCCCTTGTCAGGGTAACCATTTTGTGGGAGAAGCAGTACCTGCACCAGGCTAGCTCACACTTGTGAAACAAAAGAAGTTTCTCTGAGCAAGCTTATTTGCATTAGCAACACTTGATTCTAGATAGTTGCAGGGCACCAACAATACAAACTAAAAGAATAACAGTGGCTGAGCAGAGCAAACTTCCAACTGTGAAGCAATTATAGTGCTGTTGAATGGCTGATTGCTTGTGTGTGGTCCCCTCGGTTCCCTGATGTGGTGTGCTTATAGTTTTGCAATTGGATAAAATAGATTGGAATGAGTGCTGTCATACAGAACCGCCAGCTGTTCCACTGTTAATAAAGACACTATTTAGCTATTAATACATCCCATTCTTCTCTGCTGTGCTTATTCAAACAAGCTATCTTTGTTTGTAGAGAGGGTGTGACTGCACCTGTTCTGGATTCAGGAATCCACAGCCTATGAGAGACGCCTTGATACTCTTCAATAACAATGCTAGCTTCCAGCCAGAGCTCCACACAAAGACCAGACAGAATGGGCCTGCTTTTCCAACAGATTTAGCAGACGATGTTCTAAAAATATACAGGCTTTGGAGTTAGCTTCCTACAGCTTTTCCTTATGCTTTTATTTATTAAACCAGCCAGTTCACTTTTAGTATGGGGACCCTGTAACAGCACTCAAGTTTTAAATTTTAGTACTTCACAGGAACAAAGAAACAGTGCTAAAATAAGTGGAACTTGAGGGAATTGCTTAAGCTATCCTTTACTGGACCATCAAGTCTTGATCCTTTGCATTGTGAGGGAAGAAAAGGAAAAAGTCTTCTTCTGGCATAAGACTGTTGCAGCCAGCTGACTTTTATTAAAAGAGATTTACTTTTAGAATATGGAATATTTTCCATCTCTATGGACTCCCAAGAAACTGTATTTTGTTGTGTTGGTAAAAGAAAGCTGATGTTAAACCTGGTTTTAAACACATACACACAAAAATCCTTTAAAACAGAATAGAGCTAAAAAAAAGTAACTTCATAAATTTGCAGTGATATATGGCTGAGGCTTTTTAAATAAGCCTAAAAGCTAGAAGGAGATGAAGATCACAGGTGGCTTGTGATGAACCCAGATCCTTCATTTGGCTCATTGACTTGCAATGTGAACTTGGGGAAGGTCTTTCTTTTTTCTCCATAGAAAAACTTTGCCATTATCATCAAATTCAAATGTAAGAAAAGGCCACCATAACTGCCAGTGGTGATTACCTAGCTTATAGATAGCAAGCACATTTCTCTACTCTTTTTCCACATTGATTTAAGCCAATGATAAATACTCTGAAAATCTCTTGCCTTCTTTAGTCAGTAAGCTTGGAATAGATTGAGAAACTATCTCCCTAATATAATCCCATTTCTAAAGCTAATTTGTAGCATATTAAAGCAAATGGCTCTATTAATTTTAATTAATGAGTAATGATGCATAATATAGTAACTGCAGACTAAATATCAGTCCAGACCTTGGATCTATGACTGGCGGTAATAAAGGGTGTGAAAGAACTGCTTCCTGGCTTTATGGAATATCTTCGAACGGGGTGGGGGGAAATCACTGCTAAAAGTGAATGTCAATTACTTCAGAGGATACTGATTAGGGCATTATTTTTAATAATCTGGATTAATTAAATAAAGTAGCGGTACAGAGATACTTTTCATTGATTGTACATTTTTAAGTATAGGGCCAAGTTTCAAATACAAACTTAGATATATAAATCCTCTGAGAAACCAAATATTAGTACTTCACAGGAACAAAGAAAAAGTGCTAAAATAAGTAGAACTTGAGGGAATTGCTTAAGCTATCCTTTGTATGAGATTTTACTGGACCATCAAGTCTTGATCCTTTGCATTTTAAGGGAAGAAAAGGAAAAAGTAAACAAATAACCAAGGTAAGCAAATATAATATATTTGCCAGGTAAGCAAATAACCAGGTAAGCAAATAACCAAGGTGAATGCTGGGGTACTAACAAGAAAAAGATAATTTTTTTTCAAATTCACTTTAGATTAAATTAAAAAATGTAAGTTTTTTTAAGTTTCAAATTCACAGAAAGAAAGAAAATGTATTTATATTTGCCCAGAGTAAATTATTTGGAAGTTTTTATATGATGGTTGCATATCATTTTAAAACAGTTTTTTAAAGCTAAATAGAAAAAAGATATAGTTTATAACAAACAGTAAGAATTTAGCTATAGTGTTTACCTGCGAATTATCAGCAAAAAGAGTCTATAAACTCCAAGACCCATATCTCTGTCAAGAACTTGATTTATTCTTCGGAATTACCCACAACCTAACTAACCAAGCTCTTACGATGAAAACTAGTAAGGAGCTATTTCTTTAAATCATTCCCTACACTGGTTTCATTTCCTACTGCAAATTTTGGAGGTTCCATGTATGTAAGATGAGTATGAAGGCTCGGAAGGACAGACACAGCTCTGACTAGTCCTGCACTTGATGCTCATGAAGTGGGATACTGCTGCCTCTCCTGACAATGCCACACACTTTCTGAATAAATGTGAAAAGACATCTCACCTCTATAGCACTGCTCCCCATATCTAAAAGCAATAAGAAATTGTGAAGGCCTTTATTACTTTCAAGGCCTTATATCTGTCTTCTCCATTTAGTTGGGAAGCTCTTCTGGTCAGATGTTGTTCCTTAATTTGGGCCTATATAATGACTAATATAGTGAATAGCTATTTACACTGGTGCTCCTTTGGTTTAATACAAATAAATAGATAATAAAATAGAAGAAGAAATGTCCTTCGTGCAAAACTCTGAGTCATTCTTCTTTCAGAACAAAACCAGTAAAGATCATTCAAAAATTATCTCCATACATAATTGATTCCTTGTCCCGCTCTACTTTTTTTAAAATCTCTGTGAAAATATAACCAGCAAATGCACCAAAAAAAAAAAAAAAAAAGAAGAAAGGGGGAGATAAATTAAAAGAGCAAATGCAAATGATACAAATATATAACATGAGCTTACTTTTCCTGCTGAGGAAAGAAAGCATTTGTATTTGTCCATCCAGTGCAATTTGATTTAACATTCCACTATTTACAAATCTAACGTATCAGCTCACTTGTTGAGTTTTGCATTATTGATGTGCTTTTTTGTTAAACTAGGCCAGTGAAATGTTTAAACAAAGGCATTTTGTAATACAAATAAACAGAAAACAAAATGAAAGGAATCTGTGCTGATGACTTGTGAAGGTTACATTAAACACATTTATTCTTAGTTGCAGATTGCACTTATGTGTGAGTCTCGCAGTATAACTCTGGGCTCAGTTCTGCTCTTGTTAATCAGTTTTACTCTGATGTAAATGCTTTGACTTCTTGGAGTTACTCCTAATCCACAGCAATGTAAGCAGGAAGAGATCAGTCCATGAATGTTTTTCCTGTATCTGTAACTTGTCAAAAGATAACAGATGAAGAATATTATCATCTCTAAAGGACTGAAGCAAATATTTGTAAATGTTAATATCTTGAGAGAAGATGAGATTTTACTTTTCCTAGAGGCATTTTTATGTAACATTGACACATAATAATAAACCCCACAGTGAATGATAAAATGACATTTACAAATTCTGACTTTCTAAATGTTTTTTCATAGAATTGGCACTGAGATGATGGATAAACCACCCGCCATAAAACATCTGGGATTAATCTTTACAAAGGATCTAAAACTGCTCCAGCTGATGTTTTTGCAAAACCTTTGATTACCTTTAAAGTGAGCAGGAATAAGCTGCAACTCGGTGGTCTTTTTTTAATGCTAGCCTAACTACAATATTTTCAGAGGACCCAAGTGGATTTCACTGTATGCACTTAGATAAATTGCACAGCATCAAGCTTTGGTGTTTGTTTCTTCACCCTGCATTGCTTGGGGCCCAATGAATGATTCCAGAATAACAACACAGGACAAAGCACAATAGAGTGAAGTTGAATTCCAGCAATAAAACCAATTCTATGTTATGACCGTGGGTAAAATACAATTTCATTTGTGATTAACTGAGGCTTTTCACTTGATGCAGGACATTTTTTTTGTGGGATGTGAGAAAAGGAGAATGCAGAGGTGTCCCCTGGGCATTTTTAGTGACATGAAGTTCAACATTTTAATGGCAGAACCCCCATATTAACAGCAAGAATTTCAAATGACACATAGATATGAGAGATGAGATAGAGAGAGCATAAAAACAGTTGTAATCCCAGCCTGCATTCCTATATAATCACGTCCTCTGTTTCTCCTGACCTCAATTCAGGAATGCACCCATGCTGTTTAATCTCTTTTGTTGCACCTGCTCCTTCAGTCATATCTGGAGATGACTGAACTACTCATCACGAGCAATTTTTCAGATCTGCTGAGAGGAATTTTTTTTCAGAAGAGTTCAGTGACTCAGAAGCCAGAAAGCAATTTTTAAAAGTGACCCAAGCATTTACGAATCTAATTCAGGACCTCATGACTTTGGTTTCTAAGTGCTCATGTCACATTTTGAAACATGACCTATACTTTTACCCCATTTTGTTTCTCACTTCACGGTATATCACTTGAGTGCAAAGCTTACTTTTTAGTCATTTATCTATTTTTCATAATTTATTGACAATCTATGACTTTAATACCTATCAGATTGGAGGGGGTGTTATGAGCTGTTCATATATGCCTTTGAGAGTCTGGTCTGGTTTCAGCTAGGGCAGAGATAATTTTCTTCCCAGTAGATGCTGTGTTTTGAATTTAGTATGAGAATAATATCGATAACATAATTTTAAGTTGTTGCTCAGTAATGCTTTTATTGTCAAGGATATTTTCAGCTTCCCATAGAAGCTGAGAGGGAGTATAGACAGGACAAGCTGGCCAAAGCAATATTCCATAGCACAGAGGTCATGCTCAGTATAAAAATGGGGATTAGCTGGTGGACAGGAATCTGTGATATGCCGCTCAAGATGAGCTGGGTAATCAATCATGAGGTGGTGAGCAATTATATTGCATCACACCATTTTTTTATTCATTTACCTTAACCATTATTATCTTCTCTGCTCCTGTTTCATTAAACTCTTTATCTCAATCCAAGAGGTTGGGGTTTTTTCCCTTTTTCTTCCTCTTCTACCTATCCTACTAGGGGTTTGGGGGGTAGTGAGTGAATGGCTGTATGGTCCTTGTTGCCAAGTGTATTTAAACCATGACAGAGTTTCACTTGTTACATCTATGTTTAGTCACCTCATTTCCGTGATATGGCTTTTAAAATCCTTTGAAATGGGAACGAGTTCCAGCAGAAATCACTAGGGTTTGCATTTCCCAAGTAGAGAATTAAGAACATTTAACAGAAAGAGAGAAACATTTTTAAAAATGCAGGTGAAAAAAATGGTAAGAAAATCTTTTCCTGTACTCTTTTCATTTCTTCCTGTTGGCTGGTTTCCTGGAATCTAGTTTAAAAATACCTGGATTCCTCACAGGCCAAGGGAAAGAGGAAGATATAACACTGATTTATTGGCTGTCTAGCTGACTTTACTTTCAATTTTCCCTTGTCGCTTTTCCAATGAGTAATTGGCCACCCTAAATACAGGATAGCCAGGTAGGCACTTTCAGCATCTGTACACTTGCTTATCTGATAAAGATGAAGTTCATGTCTAAATCTTGTGTGTTTATATCAAATGTACTCAATAAAAAATTTCTACCTAAGGTCTCATGTATCATAATAATAATAATAGTAATAATAAAATAATAAAAACCATATTACAAAAGTGACCAAAAGGTAATCCAAACATTCCAGGTCCCAGTTTGATTTCACAAGTCTCTGTTTACGTCAGTTCTACCCTTTTTGTAGTTTGAGCTTTATCCATTTTTCTCTTTTCATCAAGGAGCAAGCACTTTTTCTTCTGTCTTACATTCACCCTATCAACAAAATCCTGTAGGGTTCTATACCGCTCCCAGACTTTCAGTCCCCCACAGACCTTCAACTCACCAAACAAGCGCAAATAGTGTATGTATTTACTTTAGGATTTTGACCCTTTTGACACTTACATCCACTTCTTCCATTTCTCTTTCTTTTCTACCTCTCCACTGATAACTTCTCCTTCTCTTTTGCATTCTGATGTCTTCTGTCCTTTTCATCATGTTTTGCTGGCACCATTTTCAGTTCAGATCTTTGCAAGTTCATTCTGCACTCATTTAATTCCATCAGCCAAACTAGGGCAGAATACAACTGCAATTTCCAGTCAGCTCCTCTTTCCTCATTTTTTCAGAACAGTTCCTTTCTTCCTTCCTCCCTTCCTCCCTCTCTACTTCCACATCTCATCACACATTCCCTCCCACTACTCTATTTCCTCACATTTCTTTTTCTTCCAACATAATGGATTCTTTAATTTTCATCTATGTTGCCTGCTTCTTGTGACCACCCATCTTCTTGAAATACTCACTCAAGAGACAATGAAAGAATGACAAATCTTGATGGAAGCAGCATGCTTAAATATATATACATATACATACACATACATATATATATTTATATATCAGGGAATGCACTGCAAGATGGATTTAATCTGTATATTTTCTATCCATCTTTGCAGAACAATTGCATTTTTTTTTGGACTACTGCTGATGTGGCATTTATATCACATAGAAATGCAAAACAGAATAACACATACCCTCATCAGGCTTCATTAGTGATATAGCTGTTGCAGCACTCACTAGAATGGACTGTACTCCAGGAAATGTAATGCTGAAGAATCAAAATTCTTTGATAGCTGGTAATTTAAAATTTGTTCAACATTTGCATGTTTCTGCCATAGCAAGGATTTTCTTTATCTTGTGCTGTGCTGTGACCAAATTGCTTCCATTTGTAACTTACTCATATGAGGCAAAAGCTTTTAAATAAGTTTGACAAGACTACTTCTTTAGCAACGTCATTAAGATAAGAGACTTCTGCAGGGGTAGAAGTTATTCAGATTATACACAAAATCTCTTGTGTATGTGTACCACGATTTTCCTCTCCTCTCTCTCCTTCCCTTCCTTTCCCTCCTCTCCTTTTTGAGAGGGGTGGACGGAGATGTTCCTTCCAGTAAATGCAATACAACATAACAAACCAACACATTGCCACAAGTAATGTATGCCTCTGTCAGCCTGCAATGCAGTTCTACTCATGGGGTTATAAAACACTGAAAATGGAAATGTAGCCTGAGGAAAGGTTTTGCATTCTAAGCTCAAAAGTAATCTCAGAGACAGTGGATATTAAAAAGACAACATACTACTTTTTCCTTTAGAAAAAAAGACAAGCAAAAGTAGAGGCATGAAGTCACTGGGCAACCTTTCTAGCAGAAATAGGTAGGTTAAAAAGCTGAACATAACGCTCGAAGGCAGAAAGGGCAGTGCTGCTGCCATTATCTTACTGATTTCTTTGTGTTGCGATACAGAGACCAGCAGCATTTGTTGCATGTGTTCAGAGCCGTTAAAAAAAAAAGAAATGTACCAAAAAAAGAGAAGAAAAATAACAGAGGACTGGAAAGTCCTTTTTTCTCTCTTTAGTTTGCAAAGAGGTAAAAAAACCATCCCACAGTTGTGGGGAAAATTGTGCTCTTACTCTTACTTATTCTGTGCCTGAGCAGTACACATTTATGTAACCCAAACCAACAGTTCTCCACATCTATCTGTGGGGAAGGGACCATAGCTCCTTGTTAAGTTTACCAGTTTAAAAGAAATGCTAATTTCACTATTGGGTAAATATTAGCTTTCTAGACTTTGGCTTACTGAATAGAACTGTTTTTCTACATTGTAAACGATCTGTAATGTATACTTTTCTTTCATTTGTCCCATTAAAGAATTAGTAAATTTCTTTAGTAAATTAATAAAGAATTACTAAAGAAACTAATAAAATTTCTTTTGCCACTATAAAAGCAGTAGGTAACAATAAAAACAATCTTGTATTCCACAGATATACTGGGAGGATTGCCCATGTTGCCTGTCTTACTGGCAGACTGACTCCTACCAATGAAGTATTTATACTGACTGGAATGTAAAATTAGGTCTGTAATATCTATTAAAGATTTAGCTAAGAAACTATTATGCACATTTGCAGCATATAACAGTATGTGAGATACAGATGAATCTCTCTGTAGTTGGAGCAGGTGCTATCTATCTCAGATGCACAATCATTTTTAGTATGTGTTGTTCTTTTCCAAGGGCCACCTTCATAAGTCTGATTTCTCTCATTTCAACACTCTACACATGGAACACACCACCTGTAAAATGGCAATTTGAAAGGCACTTCCTCCAACTATACTAAAGAAAGAGATGCTACCAAATTCAGTTCTGGTAGTAGCTAGCAGGAGCACAACTGACCTGGAAGCTGAATGTGAGTGCAGGAATGCAAACAGCAGGAACAAGCCAATCTGACAAAACATGACATAGGGTAGGGGAGTAGAGTGTGCTTAATACATCAGCCCCTTTTAAATATCTGCCAAAAGTCTGGATACAGAACATAAGCTACAGCTTAGTGAGTTCATAGCAGGCTGTTTTCCCTTCGCCTTGTGCTCCAGGACCCAACTCTCTGTTGCTTGTGGATGGCTGCTGCAACCTGTGGCAGCTCAGAGCTCAGGCACGGAGCAAGGCTGGGTGAGCCCCCTTTTAACCTGTATTTGTTTTTGGCAGGGACCTGTGTGACATATCCTGACAGCTCGTCAGCTCCCCGAGAGACGCGCTCAGGTTCACCCATGATAGCTGTGATAACAGGTAACCACCATAACAGGTATGAGGGCTTGAAGCAGCCTTAGCAACCAGACACAAAAGGGATGGTGTCCATAATTTTAAACAAGCAAGCCCCATTGTGCGTGATACTGATACACAATTATAATCATCTTATTCAGGGACTGGTAGTATTCATGGTGTTGTTAGTATATTGTGAATTTGTATGGTGTTAGATAGGAGCCACACAGCTTGGGGCCTTGTACCTTCACCTATTGTTTTCCCCATGTTATGATAAATTTTCAGCAACACTTGATTAAAACTGCCAATTTGTTGGGTATAAAGAAAATCTCTCGACACTACCAGGACTAATTACATTGTCCTTGCCAAAGGGGTAGTTGAATAATTGCATGCGATTATTGCACAGCTATGGTGCTTTTCATGTCAGTGGCAATGCAATGAAGATTGATTCCCTTTAATTAATCATTCAAAAATAACCCCTTGTATCGTTCCTCAAATAGGAGCAAACATGTTCCTACATCTTTCTTCTAAAAGGTTCCTGGATGCAACTGGTTCCCTGATGAGACAGCTTTTCAGTGAATGTATGCATGTCCTGGATAGGAGGGCCTGCTTTGTAATAATTACTTACCCTCCTTATTCTTTCCTCTTGTTCTGGAACATGCTGTATAATTTTGATAGCCATAAGAAAAAGAACACAGCAGAAAAAACTAGTGGTTACTAATTGAACTCCGGACAGTTTTTAGAAAGGGTATCACTGACTCTGAACTTATTTATATTTACCTGCTACTTTCAAATCAAACGGTGTATGTGATTGTGCAGTATTACATGATAATATTCATTATTGCAAGAATATCTTGTCTTCATAAAAAGAGTTAGAAGTTAGTGAGCTATATCCTGCTGCTCTCTCTCAATATCTAAAATAGTGACAGAAGTTAACTAACTGTATTTGTTTCTTTTCTATGTTTTCTAAAGTCTACAGCATTCATTTATAAGGAAAAAGCTCCTTCATTTCATTTTCTTTATATATAGATATTAAAATCTTAGATAAAGTAACAAGATGATATCATTTAAGTGGAACAGCCTTTTATGATATCTGACACTACAGAATATTTTTTCCCAACAATAGCTTTATAGGTCATCTTTTGGTATTGTAAAGTTATTTCAGAAACTGTGTTACTGTAAGTAACGTAAAGTGCAAAGATAACAAAGGTGGATTTAGGAGCATTAATTATGTCTATTTCTAACTGAGATTTTACATAATGTGAATAAATCTCATTGTTAAATAAAATAAATATTTTTTTGTTTAATTATAAAATCCTTATTTATCTTATGACTCAAAAAATGGGAGGACAGATGCTGATAAGCAAATCTACACAGAACTATATTATATATGCATGAACTGGAATTGTTCTAACATATTTTTAAACTCAAGATTTGGAAAAAAAAAGTTTAGCATTTTTTGCTACATTATGATATTAGAGTATCTGTTTGCATCAAAATCTACACAGGGGTTGTTTCCATAGATTTCTAATTAAGGCTATATATTTATGTAGAATTAAAATGGACTACAACAGCTAGGCTGCTATAGAACAAGCAGGACAAACATAAAAGCCTTTATGCACCTAAGATATCAAACCCAAAACACTGTTTGTATTGTTTTCTTTTACTTCCTGTGTATTTTGGATACTCTTCAGCACTTTGCCTGCAAGTGTACTCAATGGGAATGGCTCCTGTGTGTTGGAGCATATGGGCTTAGGAAGGAAAGTGGTTTGAGGGTTTGCAAAATTGCAACCATTTGATTTAGTGGAAGGTATAAGGATATAAGTCCTGGTCAAATAATTTTAGATTCTAGAAGATACTGTTTATGGAGGAATACAATGAAGTGGGATTTAAAATTGCCCCATTGCCAAATACAGTCTGTATATCAACACAGTCACAGACAAGTCTTGAAACTGAAAATACCACTGAAAATACCACTGAAAATACAAAATGAACAGCTTTTATCTCTTCTGCAGGAAATCCCTAATGGGACCGGTGAATTTTGCAGTCCAAGAAAAAATGTCTGCACCTCTGTGCCCATTCTTCTCTCAATGACTGAAGGGAGGGGCTGGTTTGGGAAATTTTCAGTGTAATAAATTGTAAATGTAGATGAGTTTGGAAACTTGGAAATATGCATTCCTTGACTTTTGCTCAGAAACCCATAAGCTCGACTCAGCCTCTCCGCACACCACACCATCAGGACACCATTCAAAAGGGATTCCTTTCTAGAGCCTCTATTTAACTTCTTTAACCACAAGAGGTTAATGTGCCTCTTGCTTTAAACCAAAAAAGGTAAGAGCTTACGCTTTTACCAACAGTAAGGAGAAAAATTTAGCCATAATGGCAAGTATTAAATTTGTAACTGGAAACAAGTGTTTGGACATTATCCATGTCATTCCGGAAAGGAAAATAATGTTTTACCACTGCACTTCTTAGTTTACCAAACCATCTCTCTAGGGAATCTACTTAGTAGAGGGAAGTACAAAGAAGAGACTTAGCAGTGAATGTAGATATTATGAATTCCTCTGGGTTTTAAGAAGCTGAACCATGTATTTCATTCTTGCAAAATCTAGTTTCTCTATATGCTGATTGCACATTCATTCTTTAATCTTTATATGTTTAAAGTTTTAAAAAAAACCCATGACCTAAAATTTCTCCTGTAAATTGTTGAACATTTGCAATAGATATAGAAAATCACAGTTGGAAGTCTACTAACACTATGAAAAAGTAAATTGGAGCCCCAGCAGGAAATAAACTTTATATGTAAGGACTTGAGATCTCACCAGAATGCAAGAGCATATTTTGAACTAAAAAATGTTATACTGCCTGTAAACTCTTCTTTAGGAATAGAAACTGAAGTTGACTAACACATCTGCAACAATTAATATTAAATCATTTTATGAACCAGAGCTGCATATTTTCAACTCGATTTTTGGGGAAATACTGCCTATGTACACCAAAGTTGTTGATTAGGTTGAATTAGAACGTGGGCTTTTTTTTTTTCATCTTGTGCACAAAGGACTGTTATAGTACAAGATCCCATTTTCAGATCCTGCCAGACAAATGAAGGTTTTAGGTAAAATGAAAGCACTAGCAGTTCCATTTAATTAGGTATACATTTTTGATGGAAAAGAATGAACCTCCCTACAGCTGCTGTGTTTCTTTCAGCAGCCTGTTATCAAGACTAACAATGCAATAGCCTGAATATAGTGATCTCAGATTATAAGTATTTAAGAGCTGATGCAAATTTCTCTGCAAATTTTTATTTGTGTACAAAGCTCCAAACTGTATTTGCCTTGTTCCTGATTACCAAGATTGCTAGTGCAGTTTTAATACTGAAAGTCCAGGTTTGTGACAAAATATTTGCAGGCATGTTAGCCAAAGCATTGTAGTGAAGATTGCATCCATTGTTATAAAATGAAAAACAGCAGCTGAAGCTATGTAAGAGGGGTTCTCCCTGCTTTGCATGTTGTCTACATTGTGAGGATGTTATTCCCATGATATTATTATAATCTTTATTACCATAAAATGTGTTTCATGGTCCCTGTTATAGTTATTCTCATCACTAGCATGAGCAAGATGGAAGTGCTATTTTCTATATTGTACAGCTGTGGAACTGTTGCTGGAGGAGATAAGTAACTTGCTTTGAGTGATCTAGTGAAACTGTTGCAGTACAGGGATTTGTGCACAGGTAAGCCAAGTCCTGGATCAGTGCTGCAATAGCTTTTCATCTGAGAGGTGATTTTGGAAGTTAGTGGCCTGTTAGTGGCCCAATGTCCACAAAGGGGTAGTGAGTGACTCTGCCCCACACAGAAAGCAACATCTTCTGGGCAGAGGAAAAGGCTGAAATGGGAATGGGATCATGCACTTGTTTTATACCTTAATGGTGTTTTAATAAACTATGTACCCCTTTACCATATGGTGACTGTGCTATATCAAGTACTACAGAGTCTCTGAGTACACTGAGCTTTTCCAGCAGAGGTTAGGCATCTCTCCATTTCATCTCCAGATGATGATACAAAATAGCAGGAGTGATATGTTTACTTTTGCAGATTGGGATGCTTTTTTATGTGGTTGCTTATTTGCATTAGACACCTAAGAAAATTTCAAGGTAAATGGGAACATGCATGGTGAATTAACATATAAAAAGAATTTTCTTAATCACTTCTTTGGATTAAGGTGCTTCTGAATTTTTGCTAGGATGCATTGTAGGTGTCAAAGCAGGTGCACTAGAGAGGAAGAAAAACATGTTTTAAAAGCTGGTTATGCTTTCTCTAATCAACCTTGTATCTGCTTTTATTAAGCGAATGACAGAAAATAAAATTCTTCCACGTACTTCATTAAAGGGAACTTGGCAGCTGCTGCTGAAAGGTATTTTGAAGTCAATTAGATCAACATTTTCCTTTGGAAAGAGTAGTGTACATGTCTGATAAAGACATAAAATTATCTATCTTTCGACCCTGTATTTACAACATTGTGCCAAGTTCTGAATGTGATATACCTATTAGTTTTTGGTGCTAGACTTGGAATGAATCCCAAGCAAGGTCTGATTCTGACCTTGCCAAAATAGTGTGTCTATTCTGACTTCAGTGAAATTATTCCTGGTTTACACTGACAAGTGAGGTCACAATCAAGACAGCAGTTCAAGTGAAAAATAAAAAAGATGGCTGAGATGAAGTCCGTCTTTGGCTGTAGGTGTATTGTAGCCAACCATTTTATTGGAAAAGTAATGTTTATAGCTTGAAGATACAGCTGTGTTACTCGGGTATAGCCAGGTGTTGTGGGGACATTGTACATGCTTCATTTATTTAGAATTGAAGCACTGAATGCACAACACTTGCCCTTATTTTCCATCACCAACAGCAAAAGCAAAAAATGCCTGATGTGACGTCATTGGAAACCAGCAGTGTATTTCTTGACTATGTTGTATCCCTGGGTCAGCCAAATGACTGGCAAGATAAAATTCCTCTTAACTCTCCAATTGATGGGGGTTTGTTTCTAATCTCAAAGTTTTTTGTTTTACATTAGTTAAAGCAGTGAGAGAGACATTACTCAATAAATATAATTTTGTGGGAGTAATCAAACTGGCTATTCCAATTACAGAGTACTGAAGCAATGGGATAAGATTATAATAGTAACTTTTTTTTAGTAAAAAGTCACGTGGCATCTTGTTTACTGGGCAACAAAAGTCTGGTTGCTCCAATAAACCCTTTAAGTAGAACTTGGTGTAAGCAATGTAATGTCACATGCAAAGGCATGCTAAAAGGCCACCCAGTTGTTTCATGATGGATATATAAAATTGTCTTAATGAAGTAAGAACTGATGCTGGAGAAATTGCTACTGTTCTGAGATATATGAGATATATGAGTCAGCAAGGTGCACCCAGACTCTTCTTTTCCTTCTCCTGGCAGTAAAGTAAGTACTTGCACACGATGTGCACAGGTTGATGATCTTTTACGTCTGAGTTGCAAGAAAAATTTAAAAGTATCAGAGAAGTTGAGACAGAGATAGATAGGTGGTTTCAGAACACAATCCTGCAGCATATATACCAAGAATAGAGCACCTTGGACCCTGCTGACTCACAAAAGCAGGACTATGCTGCAGCCCCCACTCTCTGGCATCAAAACAAAAAACAAATATGAAGCTTTAGCAGCTACAGACAACCAGGAGCAAAGTCTGCCAGGTGGACCTTCACCAGCAGCACACAGTAGACACGGAAAAGAACCAAGACAAGTGCTAGTAGTGCGCAACTCCCTGTTACAGGACACTGAGGCACACATCTGCCATACTGATATGGAGTCACATGAGGTATGCTGTCTCCCGGGAGCTAAGGTTTGAGATCTTACTGACAGGGTGTCACAACAAGAGTATGAACTACTACTCTATGATGTGGGCATGAATGACACCACAAGCTGGAACCTGGGCAGAATTAAGGAAGAGTATAAAGATCTGTGAGTACAAATTTAAAAAAAAAATGGTGCCCAAGTCATGTTCTCCATTTTATCAGTTAGAGGAAAGGGAGCAGCCAGAAATGGGCAGAAAATGTATATCATCTCCTGGCTATGGCAGCTGGTGCTGTCATAAGGGCTATGGGGTTTATGATAATGAGACATTCTTTGGTGATTGTGGCCTGCTAGAGGGGGATGGGATCTACCTGTCTAGAAGGGGCAAGGGAATCTCTGGCAGCAGGCTAGCCAACTTGGTGAGGCGGAGAGGTGATCCGCTGGACCTTGTACTAACAGAGAATTCTGGCTGAGGATGTAAAGGTCGGGTAGCCTTGGCTGCAATGACCATGAGGTTATGGAGTTCAGGATCCTGCAGAAGAGGCAGGGCAAAAAATAGAATTGCAACCCTCAGTTTTAGGAGATCGGACTTGGGCCTCTTCAAAGACCTACTTTGAGTAATTCCATGGACAAGAAGGCTAATGGTCTCCTGGGGTGCATGAAAAAGAGCGTAGCCAGCGGGTCAAAGGAGGTCATCATCCTCCTCTACTTCGCACTGGTGAGGCCACATTTGGAGTGTACTGTGTCCAGTTCAGAGCCCCACAGCTCAAGAAGGACAGGGACCTGATGGAAGGAATCCAGAGGAGAGCTACAAAGATGATCAAGGGACTGAAGCCATCTCTCTTATGAGGAAAACCAGGGAGACCTGGTTCTGTTTAGCCTGGAGAAGAGAAGACATAGAGGGGACCACATCAATGCTTATAAATATCCAAAGGGCAAATGTCAAGAGGATGCGGTCAGGCTCTTCTCAGTGGTGCCCAGTGACAGGACAAGGGACAACAGACACAAGCTGGAACATAGGAAGTTCTGTGTTGGAAAACCTTCTTTCCTTTCAAGGTGCTGTAGCACTGGAACAGGCTGCCCAGAAAGAGTGCCCAGAAAATATCTCCCTCCCTGGAGATATTCAAAACCCACCTGCATGCATTCCCTCTCTAGGTGACTATGATTTGGCAGAGTTGGACTAAACGATCTCCAAAGTCTCTTCTAACCCCTACCATTCTGTAATTCTGTGATATTTCTACAATAAATCCTTTAAAATCCAACTATCTCAGTAACAGGTAGACACTTCAAAGTTTTGCAGACATGTATGTGAAGTCAGTTTCTATGACTGGTTTGTGAATAATCAAATGTGGTGCTTAAGGCAACATAGGCGTAGATCTGCAAACCTAGTTTTGCAAATATAATTTTTTGCCTCTACTAAGCTTCAGGAGAGGAAATTTGGACCAAAGGTGCAATAGATTGCATTTAACAGAATGTGGTTTGAAAATGCCAAACCTCACATCAGCGAGAGCAGATATACCTATGACAGGCAAAGTAGCCTATTCGGAGATTTTAGTTCAGGCATGGGTGCAATAACCCTAAATTACCTCTGCACCATGTTTGCTGCTAAGTGCTGTCTCTTGGCTTGCATTGTCAGCTTGAGTGTAGTGCTATGCTGATGACACTCTGATACTGACCATTCCTGAGCACCAAGAAAGCTGGAGATGAAGCTAAAATATAGTCCTCTGAGCTAAGGATATAGTCCCGTTTTAAAAAGAGCAGACGAGACCAGAAAAAAATCAAGTGATTAGCCTGAGATTTCACAGTGGTACAGATCAGAATTGGATGCAGTGGCTCCACTCCATTGAATGCCTCTCCATTCTTCCCATTAGGCCCTATTAAAATATTTACAATAGAAACTCATGACACAAAACTGGCATTGTCAAGAAGGTCTTAGTCACAACATCACAAGTCTGCATGTGACACTGTACCTAACAATTGATTTTCACCACATGAATTCTCACATTACTGTGCTGAGCAAAACTGCCATTTACAGACAAGCATTATTTGCATGTTGAAAAAGAAAAGAATCAGAGACTTGGTAAAATGGAAATACTCTGAGCAGATGAAAAATTTTGTATAAAGAGATGAACAATAAAAACACTCCAGCAGCTGTAGCACTGTTTTGTAAGACGACTACAAAAAGAAAATAAGCTGAACATGGGAAAATCTTATTTGTGAGCAATAAAAGCTTGATGTATATTCAACCAAGCATTGTTTTCCAGAGTTTAAAAGGAAAACATCTGACAGTAATTCTTCCATAGATAATCTGTCATCTAACTATTAGAATCTTAGAATATAATTAAAGATTAAGAAATATTACTTTATGCTGCATGGTTAAAATTACACCATTTCTGACAAAGGCTGTAATCATTAAATTCCTTATTTAATTACCATCTGCATTTATCCAACAATTTAAAATTGGAATCCAGCACTACATATTGATCTTCTATCGATGGATATCATCTATGCTCTAATAAGGTGACAGTCTCAAAAATCTACCAACAGAGAGCTTTATAATATATGACATGGTTTAAACATATTCCATTTAACGCCAGAGAGAATTTGCATTTCATCTATCAGCCTTTTTTGAAGCCGCTGCAAATGATTTAGCTTGGCTTTTAGATTTCAGAGTAATTTCATTTCAATTTGAGCTCACTCTTGTATAATTCCTAGGTTTTGTTCAACCAGATGCAACCTACCGACACTTAGCATGTGGAATAACATGTCAAAAATGTGGGGTGCTTAAATTCATGGTCGGCAGATTTAGTAAAAATGCAAAATAAAGTATCTGATGCATGCTAAAATCATTGTAAAATATAAGTGAAACCTAATGGTAACATGTAAATGGAGGAAACAGAATGGCAGAACCTTTTCAGGATATGTCAGAGCTCCAAAACAAAGCCCAAGACACATTTGAATACCATTTGAATACCACATGAGCCATATCTGAGAGAGTTTTTCAGATGAAGAAATGAGTCTTCTCTACTAGAAGTCTGAAAAGAATAGTAATAGAAAACACAGGAAACATTAATTATGGAAAAAAAAAACCACCAAGTTTTACAATACATTTTAATTTGTGACTCAGAAAAGAATTAAACAGCAAACTTTCATTGTAAAGTTTCGTAACTCCAGACTGATCTTTTATTTTGGTTTCAAGGCAAAAACCAGATTTCTATTAAGCTCATTAGTTGGATAAGCTTTCATTTAAAAAACAGTCCATTTCAGTGGAATTCTTACTTCAAATTCCTATGCAAAGCCTTCTAAACAACTAAAAGGCCAAAACAATAAATCAGCTAAGGCACCAACAATTTCTCTTGCATAGTGACAATCTGACTTCAAAGTGACATCAGCCCATGTTAAAAGCTGGGGGCTTTGAGATTATTATTTTTTTAAGCTGAATGTTGGGATACAGAGGAACCAGGTTTTTTTCTTCCCTAATCAGTAGTATTCAATATATGTTAGGTGTCTCTTCTGAGCATATTATTTTTTTTAAACTGGGTGTAACATCTAGCCAAAAATATTTAATTTTTCACTGGCCGAAGGAATATTTGCATATGCTGAAACCTTGATTCTTAAATTTGCATAATCTACATTTAGACAAACAAATGTAATTTTGAATAACAGGTAACACTTCAGCAGTAAATTGCCAATTTCAAGTTCTGCTCTCAGCCATGATCAGAGTTAATCCCGGTGTCTGTGCATTTGACAGTGAAAATGGTCCCAGTTCTGACCATTACTGCTGTTTTTACAGTAATGTAATTCACTTTCCAGTGAACTACTTCTTGCTTTTATCTCTATAAGAAAAAACTTCGTCGAATGCATTGTTGTTTTCATGACACTTCATTTCATTGTAAAAGAGTTAGGTGATGTATTTTTTTCAATATGCAATAATTACAAAAAGATCATGTAAGACCTAAGACTGCAAGGTTCTGTAGGGTTTTTTCAATGAAGAAATGATTCTTGGCATAATTGTTTAGCCAGCCCAGACCTGGATATTCTCTGTGTTAGTTCCAGAATACTGAAAGAAAGATTAGCACCATGGTTGCCACTGCATTCTGCTTTCTTATTGAATGCAAGATTGACTTTGTGACTGTTAAAGCACCAAATAATTCATGTCTGTTCATCTCTGTTTTATGTAAGCTTTCCTAAATACCTGAATCTTCAGTAATTGCCTGATGCAGCCAGGCACATGTAGCAGATGAGGCAGGGGGACTATATGATATAAGTTCCATGTGTCTAAGACAACCTAGTATTAACAGTCACGCAAAATTTTGAGGTTATACAGAGGTATCCACCAATGAAGGAGAGCTGTTTTTAACTTCTTATGAAAGATCTATTTTATTGCTCATGCTTGATCGTGCTGTGGTTTTGTATAACTATATGATGTTTCTTTATGTCCTAGAATTCTAATAGAGGAAGGAGAATGTGTTTCATTCGGAGGGTTAAGTTATATTTCACTTTCTAACTTCAGCCTCAGGTCTCACAGACAGGGCCTGCAGATTGGGACTGAGCTGTACCTTATTATAGATCATGACATTATACAATTTCACACATGAAAGTTGAGTCATTATTGTCATTGTCATTATTGTGCAACAGAAATATTGGAGTAAACCCATACACATGGAAAGAGTGAATGTAATATAAAAATGCTATGTTTCTCTTTCACTGAATTTCACTGAATTTTTTAGAGTTGGAAGGGACCATAGAGATCATCTAGTCCAACTCCCCTGCTGAAGCAGGATTGCCCAGAGATAGAGCATGTTACTCAGGACTGCATCCAGGCGGGTTTTGAAAACCTCCGAAGAAGGGGACTCCATGACCTCCCTGGGCAGCCTGTTC
>BJBW01006245.1:46149-59379 GCA_004320125.1 Scolopax mira
TTGCCCCTCATCTTCTCACTGGCAACCACTGAAAAGAGTTTGGCTCCCTCCTCCTTCAAACCACCCTTTAGATACTTATAAGTGTTAATAAGATCTCCCCTCATCCTTCTCTTCTCCAGGATAAAGAGTTCCAGCTCTCTCAGCCTTTCCTCATAAGGGAGATGCCCCAATCCCATAATGATCTTGGTTGCCCTTCGCTGGACTCTCTCCAGCAGCTCTTTGTCCTTCTTGAACTGGGGATCCCAGAACTGGATGCAGTATTCCAGTTGTGGCCTCACCAGTGCTGAGTAGAGGGGGAGAATGACTTCCCTTGACCTACTAGCCACACTCTTCCCTATGCAGCCCAGGATTCCGTTGGCCTTCCTGGCCACAGGAGCACACTGCTTGCTCATTGCCATTTTGCTGCCTACCAGGACCCTCAGATCTTTCTCATTGGAACTTGTCTCCAGCACGTCCACGCCTAGCTTGTATTGTACCTAACATTCTTGTTCCCCAGGTGCAGGACCCTGCACTTTTCCCTGTTGAACCTCATGAGGTTCTTCCTTGCCCAGCTCTCCAGTCTGTCCAGATATATATATATGCCAGATAACTATATAAAACTGTGTAAAAACGATTACTGTAAAACTTCACCAGATTGTTACTTATAGAACCCTCCATTTTTATTAGGGGAGGAGGATGTCACAACACATTTAGCTGAATCAGATCTTCCATGTACACAGTTGAAGATACAGCTTTTCAGCCCCTTGATCTGGTGCTAAACAGTTGCTGAAGAGCCTGCGCTCCCCTGTCTCTGCTGTCACTGAGTGCCACAGGGTGACCAGTGGGAGGGTAGACCTCAGGATTTTGTCACTTTCTGACAAAATCCTCCTATTCTGAGCAAAATATTCTCATCTTGGAGAAATCTTACTTAATTTAGTTTAACAGTCATTACCACAAATTTCTGGTAACTGTTCCAGGCACTCAAAAGAAGAAAATGTAAACAAGTAAACCTACACTAAAGTGAACTGTGGGGAAGTGGGAAGAAAAAAGTTAAGTCACGAAACTCTCTATGTCCCTTGCCCCAGTGCCACCTCCTGGTCTGAAGCCAGACCATAGAAGACCACCTTTCGCAGAGGTGAGTGCAAGTTCAATCTCACAACACGCAGCACAGAGTGGGCTTTTTTCCCCAGGAATAGATGAGATGCCATTGAACCCCTTCAGACAAGAGTTTGCTACAGACTTCCAGGGAAAACTGGGTCTAGACCTGTGTCCTCTCAGTGCTCTGACATCTCAGGGCTTTCTTTCCTAAGACATTATTTTCAACCTGAAGAATTTATTTTCCCTCCTTAGGCTCCTTCTTGTCCTGTAATTATCTAAATAAAGATCATGAAGTGCTCACAGTTCAACTGCCCTCATGCCCAGATACCGGCTGCACTCCTGCTGCTGTGGATAGCTACCCTCCTCACCCTAGGCATTATTCAAAATCTTTTACTATTTGTATTTTAAGGGCAGTTAATTGTTATTATTGTTATAGCTTTATATTTTTTTCCTATGCCTTGTCACCTAGGTATGAAACAGAGGGCTGTGTATCATCTAGGATATTCTCAGTATGACTACTTTTTAATGACCTATAAAGTTGTAACTATAATGGTACCTTCTGAAAGTGTTCAATGAAATCTTCTGTCAATAACACTAATTACAACTTACGGACCTGTGCTTTTGCTTCTGTGCTATCTCTACACCATAAAATGCTCAATAACCTGTGTCACTGAAAGAATTAGAGTTTTCTCATTTCATTAGTGTGCTGCTTCTACTACTTCACATTAATTTGATAATGGATAACCAGGACTAACTAGAGTAGACTGAATAAGGCACAAATACTGTTTTAAGAATTTTATACAAGAAGTTTTTTAATTGCACTAATTATCAAGAGACTTTTTTATATTAACATCTGTTTTCGTATTAATGCCAAATCATTCATGTGTTAACAAGTGCATTTGCTTTGACTGTATACTAATTACTGTTTCTAACTAATTTTTTCCTGTTCTCAGAAGTTTCAGGCATCCAATCAGAATAAAGAAACACTACTTAAACACTTAGGTAATTAATCACAGATCACAAATAATAAACAACAAATAAAGTGAACAGTGTCTAAATGATCCATTGATTTAAAATAGGCCATCCAGACTATTCATCTGATCCTTATAAATAAGACAAACATAAAAAGCGGGTCTGTGTCACAACAAATTTGAGTAAGATAAAGGGCTACATTTTTAGCTCATTTATTTGTGGAGAACGACTCAGTCAGATATAATGCAAAACTTTTCAAAAAGGGTTAGTTTATTCAATTCTCTGGCTTCTGAAAAATACATAAAGCAGACATTCTCTGGAGAGCAGCCCCATGGAAAAAGATCTGATGGTCTGGGTAGATGGCACGTGCAATATGAGTCAACAGTGTGCCCTGGCAGCCAAAAGTTCCAACCATGTCGTGGCATGCATGAAACACAGAATAGCCAGCTGGTCAAGGGAAGTGGTTGTCCCACTCTACACTGCACTGCGACAGCCCCACTTTAAGTACTGTGTGCAGTTTTGGATGCCCCCATCTAAGAAGGACATCAAACTATGGGACTGGGTCCAGAGGAGGGCAATCAAGATCGTGAAAGTCCAGAAGCCAAGAATTATAAGGAGCAGCTGTAGTCACTTGGCTTGTTCAACTTGGAGAAAGGAAGGCTCAAGGCCCCCTTGGAGGGGGGACCTCATTGCAGTCTAGAACTTCCTCAAGGGGTAGCAGAGGGGAAATGCTGATCTCTCTGGCGATGTCTCTCTGATCCCTGTGATAGGACACAGGGAAATTAAATGAAGCTGCGTCAGGGGAAGTTCAGATTGGACAACAGGAAAAGGTTCTTCATTGAGAGGGTGGTTGGTCACTGAAACAGGCTATCCAAGTGGTCACCACATCAAGCCTGGTTCAGAGTTCAAGGAGTGTCTGGACAATACTCTTAGTCATATGGTTAATTTTAGTTAGTCCTGCAAGGATCAGGAAGTTGGACCAGATGATCCTTATGAGTTTATTCTAACTTGAGATATTCTATGATTCTAACATTTAAGATGATAACGCTATTCTTTCATAAGCTGAATAGCTCTCAATAATTTAATAACATATTAAATTATTAACATACATATTTACATGGACTCAAACCAGAAGAGCACTTTTGCATATGCTTAATTATAAACATGTGAGTGGACAATTAATTTGCATAGGACTACTCACATACTTAGGTTTAAGCATCTGTTTAAGTGTTGAATTTAGGATTGAAGAAATGAGGATATAATCCACAGAGTTTCATTTAGTCCCTACTGAAGCCAATAAGACTCTTGCCACTGCCTATGGTGGGAGCTGGATCAGATCCAACCCTGGATGAGACACTCAGCATGAGAGAGCCACTGAAATGTGCAAGGCATTTGTAACTAAAAACATTTCTGAAGGAAAGCAACATTTTCTGACGTATAAGCATGAGATTCTGCTGAATCTCTGACAATGAAAGGCTGTTATCTATATTCATGTATTATCTAAGGGGAAAAAGCTAGCAAACACCATGGGAGTGATGCCTCTGAGTTTATGTGGAAGAGAGAAAATCTTTAAAAATGATGCTATGAATTGCATTTAGGAAGCAAGAGTAACAAAAGAAATCCACTTTTGCTTAAATCACACTGCATCAAAAGAATGTCTGAGGTGTTTTTGTTAGTTTTCTTTTTCTGCCAGCTGAGTGATTTTGAGCTATTCCTGAATATTTAACAATATGACATTCACATACTAAATGTGAAGTCATATTTTTGAAGCATAACACCCTCAGGTTGCTGTTAGCAGTCTCTAGAAGACAAAAATATTTTGCAGCCTACTCCTGAAGCACTATCTATAAGCAAATTATTTCAGTGAGTTTGTTTTCTGCCTCCTGGCTGTCAGGGATGACCATATTCTTAGCACCTTAACATTCTTGATACAACAAAACAATCTAGAAAATAAAAAAAATAAATTAATTAAAAAATTGGTCTTCATATGAAATGCACAAACCAGGGCTCTTCTTTGTCTCTCTGTGAAAGCCATCTTCCCTCATTCTTAGATTCATACTTCATCTTTCCTTGTCTTGTCTGTTTTTTGTCAAAGTTTCGTTGTCTGGCACTTGAAGTCCTTCAGGGCAAGTGTAAGCTATGAGGTGAGATATTTTCCTTGACCTATATTATCAACTAGAAAAAAATGAAGAATAAATCCTGATTCAGCACTAGCTCCAAACAACAGCACAATTGCCTGAAACTGATATTCATCAGTTTTTATCGTTCACCTTTTATAGTTCAAGCATATCAATATAGATCATACAGCAAATTAGCAGTAAAATGTGAACTATATAGTCATTAAACATCATTATTTTTACTATGAAGGGGCAAATTTTAATCTTAAATAATATCTTTGCTCCATTGAACAATGGATGTTGTTCATGTTGTTCTAACTTGGAGTCAGAGGAAGGAAAATTGCCTTCATTTAGTTGTAGAGGGTAAAAATGTTACTTTTCTCATTTTACCTGAATAATAGCCCAGTACTTTATGTATAGGTCATTATTATCCAAATTTCCAATGAGACTTTATCTTCTCAAATTACTATGTACACATGATTGTCATTTGAATTGCAATATCAGTTGTGGATCTCAGTCAAGAACTAAAGTTTCATTGCAGTAGGTGCCATTCACAGGTCCACTCTCATCAGATCTGCATAAGTTACTGTGCAAGTAACTTGATGGCACTTTTTCTTGTACTTCCACTTTTTTATTTGCAGGTATGTCTAAATTGCATGATTTTAAAAGAAAAAGCTATTTTTTAATGCTGATCTTTTCTATAGCAGATCTAGGAACTTAAGAAGAAAAATAATTTAGAATCAGAAATTTTAAAAAATGGAGGGACTTCTAAATTCTTTTACTGAGATGCATCTCTTGGAGGAATTTTGCTTAAACTGACCCATGTAGTGGCAAATCAGTGAATTCTAGGGATGGATGTGTGTTTTAAAAACCAAAGTATGCAGATGCAAGGTATATCCCACATGGTAGGGCCTAAGTAGAGACACAGGTTAATGAAAATCTTAATCTAAACAGTGGAAATGCTCTTGTATTGTGGCTTGTAGCTGTTGGCCAAGTCTCCACTGACTTTTGTAGGTGAAAGTGGAATACCACAGAAAGCACCTTTTTGGTACTATGAAATTAAAGTAACTGTGTTTTCCGCTGACTACATAATAACAGCAGATATTCCTCAGTGTTTTTTATTTGTATAATAAAGCATGAAGCTTGGTTTCTTCAATAAGGTGAGCTGGCAAAGCTGAATACAAAAAATGTTTGGATTACCAACACAACAAAGTGTACAAATTCAGTTTATTAATTCAAACATGGACATCAATAGACTTCAAAAGAAAGAAAAATAAAAATAAAAAGAAAAGAGATAGGGGAAAATTTTCTATTTCTAGTACTGCTTTACAAATTTTATTGATGAACCACACATAAAATATTTTACAAACCAGACTAGCACATGCTAAGGGCCTATAAAACTGTTGGTGAAGATTTTCTTGGTTTCTGGGGGAAGCAGGGTGTTATTTTCTTCCTTATTTCTTCACACAGAGGTCCCCAAATGGAGAGTGTGTGGCACTCTCCAGCTGAGAAAAATGAGCAAGACATGAGCCAGCAGTGGTACCTAGGTTTGTTAGATCTACACAGCTAGCTCTTCAGCTATGGAGTTGTGTCCTGAAATCTAGAAGAAAATCCTGCCTCTCACCTTGCTTCTGGAATGGGGCAAAATAGGAGAAATAATATAAAGGAAGCCTTGTGGTGATGTTCTTCTGCAGAGCTCCCTTGAGATAAGGGGGAGCTCAGGTGCTGTGGGGCAATAGGATTAAGCAGATGTAATCCACATGAATGAAATGTAAATCTCAGAGGGAGTTTACACAGTTTATTCAGGACTGTGATGCCAGTTTTACAAAGTGATTTTGTGCCAGCTGGGCTCTTTAAGTTCCTCCACAAATACACAAGTCCTAATGTAAAATACACGCAATGAAATTTGGTGGCTCACAAAGATTTTGGGGTGTTTGCCAAGCGACATCTATGGGGTTGTTCCTAAACATGTACAGCTCCACACCTTACAAAAAAAAGAGGACATTTAATTCGAAATGCTTTCTCTCAATATTAAGTAGATTTCAATAATGCTGCAGTCCAGGATCTGTTTAATGATGCTAACCTACTTTCCGATGCAAATATTTTACAATCATTCAGCTATTTATTCAAGAGCAAAAAAGCGTTGCAATTCATACAGGTTGAGAGAGCAGAAATCAGAACTGAGACACACCATGTGTTCAAAGAGCATAGTTCTATCCCACTTCATTTGCAGTCAGAGCTAGTTTTAACCCCCACAGCATTCAAATTCTATGCATATAAGTGATTTTTTTTCTTACAAGGTCTTCCCGTTCTCAGAAGAAGTTAACCCAGTATTTTAATTTTGGACTGTTATCGTCTGCTCCTTTTATTTACTTACAGAGTTTTGATCATCTAGTAAAATTGTATCTGAAAAATAAAACTATTGTTATGTTTTTCATCTAAAAGATCATAATCACTGTTTCAACCATGGCCACCCTTTCTCTCATGAGCTTTCTGTGCCTTAGGAAACAGTCTTGCTTATAATTAACAAAATAAATGGGTGACTTATTTTTAAAGATGTCTTACCTTTGAATCAGCCTAATAATCTGGTTGTCATGAACTGCAGCTGCTCCGGCTTTAGAATCATGTGCAGAGAGAATACAATTCTTTCCACTTAAAAAAAAACAAAACAAAACAAAACAAAACAAAACCATAACCCACAAATATAAAAAGGTAAAGCAATCAGATAATTTCCTTTTGGAAACATGATCTGTACTCTTGGAATTGCTCATGAATATCTCAGGTGGTACTGTACAAGCAAACTCCCAAATAAATTGGCTTTTACTCTGTTTAGCACAGGCAATAATTCCTTTTTAGGGTACTTCATTTTCATTTAGTCTCCTGTTCAATTCTATGCTGACACTTTGCATTAATGCAGCCATGTGTTAATTGAACATAAACCACAATATAAATGCAACATTTCTGTCCTGAAATTAATAACCATCATTTGTAAACCACATCATGTATTTTATTGTTGGAATAATTTACTGATAGGGTATTTTATGCTTAGCAGTGATTAAGAAACTGTGCAATTTACAACAGAAACAAACGGAGCCATATAAAACGGGTAATAAAATGTGTGTAGATGTATATAAATTTGTTTATGTGAAACACAAATTAAAAATTTAAATGCTTCTGTAATATAAGGCAAAGTAGAAAGGGCTTTTCATATTATTATCCTTCAAATTGATATGCAACCAAATAAAAGATACAGATTTACAGGAGGATTTGCTTTATATAAAAACAAACCCTTTTGCTAGATGGAAGCATCTGTTTCAGCCATTAATAACATGTGTAATGTATACGCTGCTTTGAACTAAACATTTC
Organism: Scolopax mira; assembly: GCA_004320125.1. Classification (NCBI taxonomy): domain Eukaryota; kingdom Metazoa; phylum Chordata; class Aves; order Charadriiformes; family Scolopacidae; genus Scolopax; species Scolopax mira. The sequence continues at coordinate 53,682 of BJBW01006245.1, forward strand.
CATTATAGCTGAAAGCCCATTTACAGCGACAGAAGCAGTGCCTGAGTGCAATCAGTCATAATGTCACCTTAGCACACAATAACTGCTGCAGAGCTAGGAACTTGGGCATATGCTTCACCAAAAGCCTCTAATGTCACTCTCAAGCAGCAGGGGGGAAACATTCAGTGCACCTTGACACCATTAGTGTGGAAAGAAGCATAAGTTCCTATGATTTGCTCAGCCAGTTACTCGCACTTAGTGCTGGTACATGTTTACAGAAGTTAAGCTGCTGAACTGAAGCTACTGCAAAACCTATATTCTTGGTTTATGGTTTATTAGTACCCCTCTCATATTGTCTCCTCATGACAGCAAAATGCCATCCTTCTCCTATTTTCCCCGCGTGGTTTCTTCTTATTAAAGGCTTGAGCAAAAGCCACTTTTGAACAGAGTTTTAGGAAGAAATTTGCAAAGGTTTAAAAGGTTTTAAAACGCCACTTGAATGGGAGAAAGCCCGCACCTGCATTATTGACCTTAAATACTGTTAGCTAATGTAGCGCAAAGGCATTCAGCAGATTTTTCACACCAAAGTTTTCTGGGCACCCTTCCAAAACATAGCAGCAGTTTACAATGACCCCAACTTTGTGAATGTGAATGGAGCCATTATAGGGTAATCGTCTTTCTTGAGCTTTAAGTTACATTTAGCGGCTTAGACTGAACTAAGGATTTTTTTTCTAAATGAAAAGCTTTAACTCCTTATAAAGTTAATTCTTCTGCGTATTTTTTTCCAGTAGTGCACAATGAAACCATTCCTAGTTTGTCTATATAAAAAAAGTCTGTAATGGCTTGACAAATGCAAATATTGTAGTGCTCTCTTTGATGAAAAGTAGGAGACCATTTTAGTGTTCAGGCTTTTGATATCGCATTTACACCCCTTAAATATAAATTCTGTGCTTGGCTTTGCTAGTGCCCTACAGTACTTGATGAAGAAATGTGTTGAGTATGGGAAACTAATGCATGTAGAGCTGAGGGACTGAATGCATTTTAATTGCAGAACTCACTAACTAAAATCCTTTGAACTATTTCCAGGAACCTGTATAGAGTAAAAAACACCTGGGCTGGTGGTGGGTGTTCTTTAAATCCCCCAGCTCCATGATAGCTACCCTGTAAATGCAGGAGTCCCCGCTCAGCATGACTCACGTGGCATAGCTGCCTTAATAATTTTGTATTTTGGGGCAGTGTTGAATTCAAGTTCTGCAGCTCCCAGGGCTCGACAGAGTCACACTGAAAGCTTGTCAGTAAAAGTTCACAGGAATCATTATTTTTCTGTCAAATGTATTAGCATGATCAGTTCAGTAACTCCTGTGAGAATGCAGTCTCTCAAAATAGCTGCACCATAGCCGTGTTACACATATTTGTTGTTTAAGGAAAGACAAAGAAAACATTTCTTCTACTTTCTTAGAATAAATATATTTTTTTACAGTATTAGAATTTTTTCTTGTGGGGAAAGAGAATGAACTGTTGAGGGAGAGGTGAAAGGTCATTTTTTAATACCTACATGAAAAAGTCATGACAAACTTCTGAAAAATGGAGACCTGTAAACATCTGTGGGCAGCCAGACCAGAGGAAATTCTAGTCTTTAATCTAAATCATGTCTAAGCATGATTAATGTTCTACTGAGTATTCTGTGATAATAGCATTCCATTTTACTTTTATTTTTGTAGTTCAGGCTATTAATATTTTATGGAAGAAAATACAATATCTATAGGAATAAAACAATATTTTATTGCTTGATAAGATTGCTTACATTTCCTCTTTGTAGCTGAAAATCAGAAATTAATATTAGTTGAACTACTAAAACAACTACATTTGTCCTGAAACCATGACAGAGTTTGGTAACCCAGTATGAGAAGGGTGCTTCTGTCACAAATATGTGGGAGGCTCTCAGACTGTCAAGCAATTAAGTGGACCTGAATAATCCTATGTAATTAAGCTTCTTACTGCATAATTATCTTTATTTTAAATGTGTCTTTTGATGAAACATCTGTTCCTTGCTCTAGATTTGAAAAGATATGCCCATGCACATGATGAAAATGGTGCTTGTGAGGCCATCACACATGGTACTGATGCTCAGTTCCTTGGTGACAAATGATGTAATTTGCTCCGTCTTTGCATGCAAAAGGCAGGTGCTGTTGCATCCGTGGCCTGCTTTGCCTGACCTCCACGCTCGCTGCAGCTGCCTTTCACATTGTTACCCAGAGAAATAATTGTGTTTGACAACCCGGCTGAGGATCATCATGTGGTGAACTGGGTGAAGAGGGGGGCTCACAGTGTAAGTGTTGTCAGAACTCTTGAAGTGACTATGCCAACCCACTGAGCAGTAAGGGGGGGGGGGGGGGAACCAACAACAACAAAAAACAAAAAACCTGGTCCCTAATAATAGGATTTTGGAGCATTTTTCCTCTGATATCAAATATTTTTTGACTGCTGCTACAAAGAAGGCTGTTGGATTTCTGTTAAATATATTATCTTTTCCCAAAAAATTTCAATTTTTAAACTACTGTATGGTTTTGTTTACAAGCTATGGCTTCTATTAATGTGAATTACCTTCTCTTATGAATTTTTAAAGCAGGGAGAACTTCTAGTAAAAGTAGGAACTATTTTCCCCTTGGGCTTATATAGTACACTCAGCTACTAACTGTGAATTTCTACTAAGAAATAATCTCTTCTCAGTAAAACCATATGAAATACTGGTGATGCTTTTTTCTAGGATCTGAGTTGTGGTTCACAACTCTAAAGGCCGTGGTGGCAGCTTCTGTCTACTCTTCTTGGCTCTGGGATGCTCAGGAATGCATCCTTTGGCTTCTCAGAACTCTACATGGCCTCAGATGAGGTTTCTGTAGACCACCAAACATAGAGACATCTGTCTCACTCATTATCCTCTATTCTTTGTGTGATATTTATGCCTGTATCTACAGAAGGAGATAATGTACAAACACTACAGCAGCCTATTTTGCAGTCCCACAGGGTCCCACACCCCAGGGGGGAGTGGAGGGTGGAATCACCCGCTTCTGGCTGAACAGACACTACGTTGCCACAGCATGGTTCACAGTCAGGTTCAAGGTCTTTAAATTTGGCTCTATCTCATAAAAATGAACAAAGGCACAGCTGTTAACTTCACTAGGAGCTGGACCAGGCTTTTGTTTTTCAGCACTACTCTAGTACGTGCTGTCATACCCATTTTTGGGTGTGGAAACTGGCTGAGAGTAGCTGAACACTGTGCCTGTAGTTGTAGAGAGAGGTGATGGCAGAATCAGAAACACATATGATTGCTCTTGGGTTCTCTCTTTTACCTGCTGCACTGTCATACAAAGCTTCTCTTCTTTTATGTTCCAGTTCATTGTAAAATAAACCCCACTACTGGCTACATACTAAAAGCTCAGCTTGATGGTTCGTTTTGATAAAACATGCCAAATAGCTGAGACATCTTAAAACTGTGCATCGCTTTTGTTGGTCAGCCCAGATGAATGAGTTGTTGACAATAGCCAGGGGAGGTTTATAAACAGGCTGACATGTTGGAGTATTTAGGGTTCCCAGGCACAGACTTGACTAAATTTTGAAACGTTTTGGGAGGAAAGAGTTCTAAGCAGCATCCTGTCAGCAGCCCTAATTACTGTTATGTATTTGATTTTCAAAACAAACTCTCATCCACTCCACATCCACTGCAGGATTCCTGAGGCAAACTATTTGGTCTGGGTCATTGTCAGAATTCCTGGACCTTCCTTTTTCCTGACTATGCCTACGAACACCACTATGAACAACTTTATACCTAGAATTTAAGGTAGGTTGAGGGACAGGATAGTGGTGTTCCCCAGATGTGCTGAAGTCTGGAGGCACTGTTGCAGGAGGAAAGACTGGGATGATTAGCCAGGAGAGCGGGTCTCTGCTCCCTGCAGCAGTGAGAAGCTGTCTGGCCCACAAAAGCAGCCAATTAGTACTGTTCATCACAGCCGGGCCCTTTCACCCAAGAACCCATTATAAATCACTGGGGGCAAGACATGCTGTCTCTTTTGTCCCTTATCTTTTTGGCCTACCAGGCGACAGGTCCTATCATATTCAGTCATCCAGACTGCAATAATTTCACAAACACAACAGTTTACCTGGAAAAGCAACATATAATGCTGATGGAAATTATAATAATGCTAATCACGTCATGCATCATGTCACCCCCTATTCCCCTTTGACTGTTGCATCCACTGTCACTATACGCATCTATACATTGCATTATACCTTTAAAAGTGTCTTTCCAATGAGATATGCCTCTGATATATCATTATGATGAATGACCATAAGATTCTTTTTGACACTGGTAATGGTTATAGGTCAAAACTTTTGAGACCACCTCCGAAAATTTTTCAGAGAGACCTAAACAATATGTCTGCCATGGGATGACTTGCTGTGATACAGGCTGGGGACCACCTGACTCAGGGGCCACTTCTGAGGGAAAGGTCCCGGGGGTTCTGGTAGCAGCAAGCTGAGCATGAGCTAGCTGTATGCTCTGGCAGGTATGAAGGTCAATCACACCTGGAGCTGTTTTAACAACAATATGGCTGGTCAACCACTGGATGGGCTCCTCCCTCTTCTCAGCACTCTTTAGACCAATTTGTATACTGCGTTTGGTTTTGGGCCCCACAGTACAAGAAAGACATCAATAAACCAGAGTTGGCTTAGCAGAGAGCCAGTAAGGTGATGGGGCTAGGGCACTTGTCTTCTGGAGGATCAGGGCCAGTTTAGGCTGGAGAGGGGGTGGCTCCAGGGGCAGCCCCCAGTCAGAAGGGCTGGTAGGGAGATGGAGCTGGGCTTTTCTCAGTGGTGCAGAGAGGTAGGGTGAGGGACACAAGAGGTTGGGACAGGCCATGAGGTAAATTTTCCACAGGATGACAGGTGAGCAGTGGCAAGATTCCCTTCCTCCCTGAGGAGCCTGGTCTGACCCCATGGCTGACGCTGCTGCGAGCAACATGCTAGATCAGATCTCTCTTAAGTTCCCTCTCCTCTGGTTATTCTCTGCTTCTGTTCTGTGATTTCCCTTGGATGCAAGAGACTTTGAAGTCTCTGCATCTACAGAGACTGCATCTACAAACCTGAAGTCAGTTTGTAAAAGCACTGAAAATATATAAAGACTGTTAAGCAGTGTGGACTTTCTTTGAGGGAGGAGATGTTAATAACAAGATCATGTAGTTGAGCATTGCCGTGTGCTTCTGCTTTAAAACTTTCTCATATTTTGTTTATAACTTTCCAACCCCTTTTCTGTTCAGGCTTAGTTTTCCAAATTATTGCAGTCACATGGTTCTTTCATTTCTGGAATGAGGTTGGGGAGATATTAAGCCTGTCTTCACAGCTTTTTATTTAGAAAGGTGCCATTTAGAGCCATAAACAATAACAAGGCTGAGGACCAGTCCTTGCTTCATAGGTGTGCCTTTTTCTGTCATTGTAAGAATATTCCTAAATTTAACCAAAAACTATAAAGCTTGAAAATTGGCATTTCAGACATACAGGTTATTTTTAGACTTGAGTCACCAAAATGGAACTTTACTACCCAAGGCGGAGGAGCATGTCCCTCCTGCTGCCACTCTCCATATTTCTTGCTTGGCTCTCCTCTGTAGTCATTGACAGAGCTTGATCCCTGGTGTCGTGGTTTTGACCGAATTGACCAACCAGAACG
>BJBW01006246.1:0-11279 GCA_004320125.1 Scolopax mira
GGCAGGGGTCTGTCCTGGAGGTCAGGGGATGGCAGGGGTGAATCTTGACCTTCTTGCCTTGGTTCCCCTGCAAACTGCTGCCCATCCTCTTCCTCCTCCTTCCAGCCCTGGCAGAGAAGTCCTTCCTGTAGCTGCAGCCAGCAGGTGGCTTTGCAGAAGCTGGACCAGTTTTCCTTGCCTGGCACTGACTTGTGTGAGATCAGGTTTGGCATCAGCTGAAGCCACATCTGGAGATCACAGAGTCACAGACTGTCAGGGGTTAGAAAGGACCTCTGGAGATCATCTAATCCAACCCTCCTGTCAGAGAGGGCTCAACTAGAGCAGGCTGGACAGGATGGTGTCCAGGTGGGTTTTGAATGCCTCCAGAGAAGGAGATTCCACCACCTCCCTGGGCAGCCTCCACCAGGGCTCTGTCACTCTCACAGGAAAGAAGTTGCTCCTCAGGTTTGGGTGGAACTTCCTGTGTTCAAGTTTGTGCCTGTTACCACTTGTCCTGTCACTGGGCATCTTTGAAAAAAGACTGGCCCCCTCTTCCTGGCCAACCACCCTTTGAGATCCCCCTTCAGTCTTCTCCAGACTAAAAAGACCCAAGTCCCTCAGCCTTTCCTCACAAGAGAGATGGTCCAGGCCCCTCATCTTTCTATCCCTTTACTGTACCCTCTCCAGCAGTCCCCTGTCCTTCTGGAACTGGGGAGCCCAGAAATGGACTAGGATGTGGCCTCCCCAGGGCAGAGCAGAGGGGCAGGATGACCTTCCTCTCTCTGCTGGCCACACTCTTCTTGATGCACCCCAGGAGACCATTGGCTTTCTTGGCTACAAGGGCATATTGCTGTCTCATGGTCATCCTGTTGTCCACCAGGACAAGATAATTGGAGGCAAAATGAAGCCCATCCCTGCCCTCTCCTTGCTTCCAGCTCTCCCCCAGGATCTTGGAGCATCTCTGCTGCTGCCACGTGGAATAATAGGGGTGTAGCAAACTGGGTGGATGGTGACAGGTCCTGGGGTGGAAAAAGTGAATGGAGACTCAGTCTGGTGTCAGATGTGTAGAGCAGGAGAGCTCCTGGTGGTCCTCTAGATCTTCTTGCATGGAAACCATTTGGATACAGAGTAATGGCTCTGTTATTCTACAAGGTCCTTCCAGCCCTGCTGTCTGGTGTCCAGTAGCAGATGGAAGTGTGTGGCCTGGGGGAAGGATGAGCAGATACGATGCTCACCTCGCCTCGGAGACTTTCTGAATAAGAGGTGGCATCCTTGGATTTTTCTGCCTTTAACTTCATCGAGTTAAAACTCAAACAGGCTTCCAGCACCCAAAATCCTTGTGATGAGGAGACCCAAGGCTCGGTCATCTGCTATAAAGTGCCTCTTGTGTGTTTGGAGCTTGTTGCCTGATGACTTTGCTTGGTACTAACTTTTCATGGTACCAGAGGCAGCAGACAACCATTTCCCGTTCCCCTTTTACCCACCACTCTCCATGTGGCCACTGGTGTGACTGCTCTCCTTGTCCTTCTGGAGCTTGTCCTCTGGAGCTATAACTCACACCAGCATCACCTGCTCTTCCTCTTCCTGGTGGAAAGGTCTTGCTGAAAGGCTTCCCCCTTCCCAGCATGTCCCCAGCTCAGGTAGGAAATGGTAATTCACATTTTCTGACAGAAGGTAGAAGCGCAGCACGCCATGACGTCTGGGTGGGGATGTGAACCTTCCCTCCATGTGTTCTTTAATAACTTCCACGATCATCCCCTTATTTATAGCTCACTGTAACTGTCCTTGTATTTGCTTCTGCTTAAAAAAAAAAAAAATCACATTCATGGTTCTTCTGTGGTTGTTTTATTGACAGTTTCTCAGTTCATGGTTGTGATTTTACTTTTTAAATCGTATTGAAATACGTGATTTTTTTTTTTTTTTTAATTTTTTTAATTCGCAAAACCATGTTGGCTGGACTCAGTCCCTGCAGAATGTGCTTTGGGGTGGTTTTTTGGGTCATCTGCTCTTCAGCATGGATGGGGGTTTCCCTTCAGCCTTGCCAGGGAAAGGCTGGGAATGTGAGCTGCTCCTTAACAGGTGAGGGAAGAGCAACGGCTTTGCTGGGGAGCAGTCCCACCTGGAGTGGTTCATCTCCAGGCTGAGGAGATCCCTCCTTCCCCTGGCTCTGACACTCAGATCTCACCGGGTTCCCAGCCACCTCCCAGAGTTCTCAAACCTGTGAAATAACTTGGGAATATGACCACCTTCCCTTCCCTTGGCTGCAACCCAGGAGCAGAGCGAGCACAAAGCCCTTAAAGCTTCCATGTCCTCCTCTCTCCAGAATAACGCTGATTTTTATTTCTTTTTAGCTGATCTCAGAAGACTTCAAGCAGAACAAATCCATGCCACGATCTTCTCAACTTGCCTGGATGCAAAGCTAAAAACTGCCTCTTGCTGTCATGTGCTGTAGGGACAGAATTGAGTCAACTCATCCTTTCCAAAAAACCTCATGCTTTTCCTTTTTTTTTTTTTAATTGCTTTTTTCCTTTTTTCTCCTTCTGTTGTGTGGGAGGAGGAGAAAATTATTTATTCAGTGGAACGAGGACAATTAAAAGCAAACGCAGCTTGCAGCGCTGCCATCATCTGTTCTGTTCACCCTGGGCAACACAGAGACAACCTGCCATCATTTTAGTTGGCCTCTTTATTTTTTTTTATTATTATTTTTTTCGGCTTGTGCTTCCAGTTCTGCACAATGGCTGGCATTTTCCAAAGTCCCCATAGGACTGAGACTTAGGTGTGTGTCCACTTCCCTGTTGTCTGAATAATGTCCTAAGATGGGACTCTAAAGGGGAGTTGAGGCTCCAAAGTGCTATGAGTTTGAGAGGTGGTGGTCTTGCCTTTCTGGGGAGTGTTGCCCTCTAAAGGGGGCATAGTGTGGAGTCATAAAATCGGTTTGCTTGGAAGAGACCTTTAAAATCAATGAGTCCAACCATTAACCCAACACTCCATCACTAAACCATGTCCCTCAGCACCACATCTACCTGTCTTTTAAATATGTCCAGGGATGGCAACTCCTCAGTCTCCTTTTCTCCAGGCTGAAGCCCCCCAGCTCCCTCAGCTATTCCTCACAAGACTTGTGCTCCAGACCCCTCGCCAGCTCCCTTGCCCTTTTCTGGACCCGCTCCAGCCCCTCAATGTCTTTTTTGTGTTGAGGGCCCCAAAACTGGACACAGCCCTCAAGGTGGGGCCTCACCCCTGTCTGTGGGTCACACCATGGGATGAACCTGTGGTGCTATTCTCCACTGTTGCTGGAGGAAAAGTGTTGTCCAAGGTGGGTCATGGGGATGTAGGCCCCTTCTCCACAGCTGGGGGTCACAGTGGCCAGCTGGGCAAAGAGTCCTAGCTCTGCCGAGCAAAAGTGCCAGGGCCTCCATTCATTTCATGACATTTCTTTGCTTCTAAAGGGGAGCTAAATCACTCAGAATGTCTTTTAAATGCCACACAACAGCACGAAGCATGGCTATTTAATGCTTTTTCCACTTACTCACATGAAAAGTGGATTCAGAGCAGCTTCCCTGGGAGTCAGGGTGAGCGATGACAAAGACCGCGGCTCCACCACCGCTCCGGGTGTTTTCAGTGTTACTCAGCATTTCTGCTGCCATCCCTCTTCATCGCTTGGAAATCTCACTCTGCCTGTTGTGGAGCAGGAGGAGCAGTAGGTGGGTGGGTGTGAGCACCTTGGGGCCTCGGGTGAATCAGTTCCTTGCATCCATTGTGCTCCTCTGGCAGCTCCCGGAGCCGGGGCCAGTGCCTTGGCCTCTAGTCAAGCTGCCCCTTTTGGCAACAGCAGCCCTAAAGGACAAAAAAAATACAAACCCAAAACATAACACCCCTGTCCTTAAAACAATAATGCCAAACACACAGTTTTTATCCAGCAGAGTATTTTTCATATTGTGGAGGCCTGAGGATAGCACGTCTGCGTTCTGTTATATTTGTATCTTTACAGGCTAATGGTTAATAAAGCCAGGCTGTATTTATATTTCTGCAGTGAAAAATATATTGAATAGTGTTGTGCAAAGAGGCTCAGGCTCTGCTAGCCCCAAACAATTTAATGTAGGGTCTAATTTCCATCACAGAAGTCGGGATATTGGAGGTTGGCTTCCCCAGGACATGGCAGAGGGGTGAAGGGATGGCTGTTGGAGGCCCCAGGGCTGGGGTTGTTTAACTCACCTTTGCTCATAGAATCAGAGAGTGGTTTGGGTTGGAAGGGATCTTGAAGAGCATCTCCTTCTACCTCCTGCCCCAGGCAGGGACACCTCCCACCAGACCAGGTTGCTCCAAGCCCCATCAACCTGGCCGTGAACCCCTCCAGGGATGGGGCAGCCACAGATTCTCTGGGCAACCTGGGCCAGGCTCTCACCACCCTCACAGGGGAGAAGTTCTTCCTGAAACCTCATCTCAATCTCCCCTCTTTCAGTTTAAAACCCTACTCCCTAGTCCTGTGGTTTCCCTCCCTGATCCAGGGTCCCTCTCCATCCCTCCTGGAGCCCCTTGAGGAACTGTAAGGGGCTCCAAGGTCTCCCTGGAGCCTTCTCTTCTCCAGGCTGAACCCCCCAATTCTCTCCGCTTGTCCTTGTGGGAGAGGTGCTCTTGGTATTCAAAAAAACGTGGTAGTGCATCCAGGACATTTTGTGTAGCAGCTGTTTGTAGATGCCACCTGGCTGATCTACTCTGCCATCCCATGTCCCAGAGACCACCTTGGGTTTACTTCCAGATCACGAGTGGAAGCAGTGTTGGGTTCTGGGGTCTTCTGTCCTGCTGGTGGCAGAGTCTCCACTGGGAAGCTGTCATGGACTTTTTTGATAGTGGTAATCTTTTAATCACAACCGTCACTCCAGGCTGAGTCAAATGTCTTACAAAACTCCATTACGACTTCCTTTTATCTGCCACATGTATCTCAAAAGGAGGGAAACAGGTTTGTCAGATGTGAGGTTTTTCTTCCAAAAAATACATATTGATTTGTTGATTGGCATTGTCCTTTATCTGTGAGGTCTGATCGGCTTCCTCTCTACAGCTGATCAGCTCGGTACAGATGTCAGATGGAGCTAGTCTAAAATTGGAGTTCTGCCTCTCTTTTCAGTACCAGATCTCAGCATCTCTGGAAATTTCTCTACTGCTTCAAGGAAAGAAACGAGAAAGAGTTCCCAGATTGCATCAGACAACTTTGTCACGAGTTTTCGGTGTGAGCTTCTTGGCATCAGCTCTTTTTAAAATGTATTGTTCATAATTCACTGGAGCGATAGGATGAGGGAGAATGGTTTAAAACTGAAAGACGTGAGATTTCAGAAAGAACTTCTTCCCTGTGAGGGGGATGAGAGCCTGGCCCAGGTTGCCCAGAGAAGCTGTGGCTGCCCCATCCCTGGAGGGGTTCAAGGCCAAGTTGGAGTGGGCACTGAATGAACTCGTCCAACCTAGAAGGAAAAAACCCAATAAAAAAGGGAGGAAAGGTGCCTAACAAGCCTTAAACCGCTGATATTCAGTTTATTAAAATTTAATGACGAGCTATTAATAATGAATGCAGCCAGGAAGATGGGAGAACTGCAGTATAATGGCCTCGAGATTTCTAGTTAGTTGCATTTCTCTACCAAGCTGGGAAAGGAGAGGGCAGCTTTCAAAAGGATGAAAAGACTCCTTGGAGGGACAGACAGAAGCAGTACCAGTCTCTGCAGGCTGGATGGACTGGGAAAAGGGTATTTTAAGTGTTTCTTTCATTAAAAGCTGAGCTGGGGGTGGGCGATGTGCATGTTGTATAAGGAAAAGATGATGGGGAATGCCAAGACCTTGAGCATAAAGTAGGCGATTGGGGTCATTTCCTCGCTGACAGGGATTTCCTGTGTGAAATTAACTCCTCCCCCTCTGCATCTCCCATTGCGGTGGTAGGCATGGAAAAAATAAAAAAACAGCCTCCCACCTCTTCAGCCAGATTTTGGGGGCTGATCTTCCCATGGTGGTGTCCATCAGGGACACACCGAGCTGGAGGGTGTGATAAATGTTACACCCTGAGCATGAGCAACTCTTCTTCTTTTAGGGACTCTTTGTCAGGAAGTGCAGTGCCAGGACAAGGAGTAACAGTTTTAAATTGGAAAAGGGGAGATTTAGATGAGACACCAGAAAGAAATTCTTTTCTGTGAGGGTGGTGAGGCACTGGAACAGGTTGTCCAGAGAAGCTGTGGCTGCCCCATCCCTGGAGGGGTTCAAGGCCAGGCCGGAGGGGGCTTTGAGCAACCTGGTGTGGTGGGAGGTGTCCCTGCCCAGGGCCAGGGGGGTTGGAACTTGATGATCTTTAAGGTCCCTTCCAACTCTAACCATTCTATGATTCTTTCCTGCTCACCTGGTAGTAACGTTGTCCAGGCTTTGGTGGCCGCCAGCGTCATCCAAGTGAAGACCCTGCACATCTGTGGCTTCCTCATCACAGAGAGAAATGGCCCTGCTTAGACACCGCTTGTTTTTGTGAGCCTGTAGCGGTTGCTTCAGGATAACATGGCTCTTGAAATTTAATTAGTGCTCTATTTGGATGTCCCCCTAGATGTTGATAATAGGTTCTCTGGTCCTGTGGGACCTCTCCTGTCCCCCAGAGCTTATAAAGACACTCACTGACAACCTTTTGATTAGTTTCTTAAAGGCTCCAGAGTAAATTTTACTTGGCCCCGCTGACTGAGTTCTTTTCATCTCTCCTAACTATTGTTTAAGCAATTCTTTTCCTCATCTGGCCTGTATTTCCTGTCTCTGGTTGTTAGTGCGAGATGCGTTAATAAGCATCTGGATGCTATTAACATATTTGGTGAGAAAAGAAGCAGGATAAAGAATAGAAATTGAAGGCAGAAGCAAATCCGCGTTCTTTTGTGTCGCATGAGGAACAACCTCCTAGAAGAAGACAACATCTTTGCACCTCTTGTGCTTGCTTGCAAAGCTGACCACCAGGACTTTAGCTTTACACCAGGTAGGTGTAAAAACACAGTATGGACAAGGGAGTTGCCACGTGGTTGTAAGAAATGCTTCCAAGGGGGGGTCTTGAGGACATTAGAAAGAGTGTGATGTGCCTATGGTCATCTCATTGGGACTCTATCCCCATAAGCGTTCCTGTTCCAGCTCCGCAAACAGGGAATAAGAAGGGGCAGGACAGAAGAGTGCTGATGGCTTCTCTCCTTGCTTTCCAGGACTGGGCGAATCCACAGAGGCCCTTTGGAACATTCAGCAGCAGACGAAGCAACGAGAGGCAGCAGTTTATTCAGCTGCCTGCCGTAGGCCGTGTACCAGGAGGCACTTTTTAAGATGGCACCTGCCTCTTCTTAAACCCAGTGCTGGAAAAAGTCACTTTGATTCTGACACACCGCCTGCCGAGCATGATGTGTTTTCTGTTATGTGGAGTTGTCAAGGTGAAGAAAGGAATTGGCATCGATATTCAACGGCTTCAATCTCCAACTTCCAGCGTTGGAAGGGAAGCTGGGTCCTGGGTGAAATAAAGAGGTGGTGCAACAGCTGATCAGCCCTCTGGTGAGTAGCCAAGCCCTGCAAACACAAGGTGATGATTTCAGTCCTGTTCCTAGCTCCAGTTTCTTCCACACAGTTGCTCAGCTCCCACTAAGGCTTTTGCTGGCAGCAAGCAGACACCAGGAGACAAGACAAGACATGTTCTAGCTTAAATTCAGGTTCTCTTCGTTTCTGGAAAGTTGGGGAAAGGCTGCCATCTGCTGTAATATAAAGTGGTTGCTGGAAATCAAAGGTGACCTAAATCGACTCGTAATGGTCATGTCCAATCTGTGGTGAGCTTAGGATGGCAGCAAGGTAAGACAAACGAAGATGAACTGGGCACTGGAAGGCGTATTGATGCCTTCCACACAGACCCCTCTCCTCATAACAGCTAATCCCTACAAAATCATGCCCTGAGGGCAAAAGATGGACCTTGTGGTCCCCATTGGCTTTAACCCCAGGTGTTTCCAGTCAAGGGTGGAGAGGAGGGGGACACAGGCAGCTGTGTAGGTAGCACTGTCCAGACTGGGGGTAAATGGGATGACAGTGTGCTGCTTCCCCCTCTGTGGGATCCAGGTGCTCACAGTACTTCTCCAGCCTCTCCACTGGAGAACTTTAAACCAGACAAAGGCATGTGGTTTTCCTCTCAGCGGTGTGTGAGCGGTACCTAAAACAGTCAGGAGTCAGCTCAGCTTCTTCTGCATTACTGGGTTGGGATTCCTGTGGCTGTACCTTCTACCAGTGGGCCTTGCAATGCAGAGCAGAGCAAAGTCTAAAAAACCCTATAATTCAGAGCCTTTATCTCCAATCTTTAAAATAAAATCTGGACTGAACCCTGTGGTAAAACTAGAATCCAGTTCCTACCTCTGGAAGTCCCCAAGATCCCAGCCTCACTTGCTTGGTACCTTCTTTAGGTATCACCAACTTGGTCTGCTATTTCTCTACTTTTTTTTTTTTTCCCTCACTCCACATCATCACTTGCTTTGAACCTGCACATTTTGGCTCACAAGTGAGCTCAGAAACATGAGCTCTTACTTTGCCTGAGTAAAGATAGACTGAGAGGCTGGCAAAGAATTTTCCTAGATAGAGTTAGCATGGAAAAAAGGTGGGAATAAAGGACAGGAGCTGCTGACGCCCTGCTCATTTTGTAAAATAAAATTTCCCACATGGTTGTGAGGCGGCAACTCTGGGGGATGTGTGTTTCTGGAGTCCCTCAAGAGCCAAATGCCTCTTCTTACGTGTGCTCTGGCGAAAAATATGTGCTGAGGAGCTGTAGGTTTTGAAACACACGGGTTGCGCATCGTCTGCCTACTTGTAGGCAAGCACCCACCCTTCTGCCAGATGGTGCCCAACATACTGAAAGCCAGCAAAGTAAAGATGTTTCTGGGATACAAGGATGGCTGGAAACATTGAGGTCTGGGAAGGAAAATACTTGATTTTTTTGGCTGTATTTTGTTGCAATGGTCAGGAGGTCTAACATCAAATATTGCTGGTCAGCTGAAGCTGGTGGGTACCCCAGCCTACGTGGTGGAAGGGAACAGAGAGAGAGGGGCCAATAACAGAGGGAAATGTTTGTCATCAGTACAAAGGTGTGGGTCGTACTGGTGAAGGCACCTAGGATGTGATGTAGACAGGAAAAAGAAATGAGAGAGAGAGAGGAATTTCTTCAGGAGCCTTTCAAAGAGCAGCAGGAAAGAGTCTAGAGGCTGCAAAAGGAGAAGTCTTACCTAGACCCAGCAATGCTGGGGGGCTTGGTAAGGCATCTTAATCCCTGTGGATGATTTAAATACATGCTGTAGGTGAAGTCAGACATGCCATGGTCTTTATGCAGTGATTCCTTGTTGCCAAACAGGAGACTCTCCCGTTGTGTTTTTCAATAACTTCCCACGTGGCCATTTAAGTTAAAAGTGAAGCCCTGTGTGAGTCCGTGATGGATGATACCAGAGCAGACTGTTCCCCATTACAATTCCCTGAAATCACCCCACCAGAATCCCTCCTTTTGTGATGTTGGGGTGGCCATGGCTGCATTCAAAGGGAGCACTGCACGTAACAAAGCTCGCCTGGAAAGCTGGCATAAAAAAAAATACAAGCCAGAGCCCCCGATGATTCAGGTATTAACGTCCTCCACTTCATCAGAATAAGCTGCTATCATATAAAATGTACTCACTCCAGATACAGAAGAGAGAGCTTTTAATTTTACGCTACCTCTTGACTGGAGTCGTGACAGTACCAAGAAGAAAATGGTTTAAAGGTAGACGTGTCTATGCAACATGTTGGGCTAGTCATCTGTCTCCTCTACAAAATTGTAGGATGTGTTTGTTTGAAAAGTCACTAATGTTGTCCTATAAAACTGCCATCCCATTTGGCATCTTGCTAAGCTCCTGTCTTGGGAGGTTTCTTGCAGCATCGAGCACCACGCTCCACTTACACTCATGCAAGGCAGGGAAATGTTTTCCCTGCTCTGGGCATGAAAAATTGCTTCCTCCAAGGAGAGCTTTCCCCTCAATGTTTGCTTGTTCCCATCATTATTTAATGCTGCTCTTTTAGAGACAAGGTTGCCCACTACACTCAGTGTTCCTGGGGGACCCGCCCCTCTAATTACATTTCATTGTTATATTTTCCCTCATATTCCCAGAGCAGGTCCCACAGGAACGTGTCCAGGTGGGTTTTGAATGTCTCCAGAGAAGGAGACTCCACCATCTCCCTGGGCAGCCTCTGCCAGGACTCTGCCACCCTCACAGGAAACAAGTTCCTCCTCATGTTTAGGTGGAACTTCTTATATTCAAGTTTGTGCCCATTTCCTCTTGTCCTGTCCCTGGGCACCACTGGAAAAAGACTGAACCCATCTTCTTGACACCCTCCCTTTAAGTATTTCTAAGCATTGATGAGATCCCCCCTTGGCCTTCTCTTCTCCAGACTAAAAAGACCGAAGTCCCTCAACCTCTCCTCATAAGAGAGATGCTCCAGGCCCCTCATCATCTTTGTAGCCTCTGCTGTCCCCTCTCCAGCAGTTCCCTGTCCTTCTGGAACTGGGAAGCCCAGAACTGGACATAGTGCTCCAGATGGGGCCTCTAACTAGTTCTGCCACCGAGCAGAAATACGCATTTCCTTGCTTTTTATTGTCTCTTGCACTCTCTTGTATATGGGAAAATGTCAAGCTACTTTGTTCTTTTCACTGTTTATTTTCCACATCACAAAACTGGCTGTTTTCCCGTTTTTTTTTCCAGGAGGACTCCACAGAAGACCCCTGAACCAGAGTGAGAGTAGGAAAAAAAACCCTATTGTATTTCTGTTGTGTTTTGTTTAGTGGGGTTTCTTTTTTCCAAGAATGCCAATGTAACAGGTGTGAAAAAAGAAATTCCTGGCTGAAAGGACTAGGGGGGGGCAAGTTGTTTACCCAGGATACTCTTTGTAAGACCAGGTCCTCCATACAGGGCAAAGAGGATGTTGGTTGTTTGCTGTCACCAGGGCACGGTAGCACCCTAGTAGAGCTGAGTCACGTTCTCCTGCAAAGCTGATGTGGCCCTTGGCCATCGGTAGGGAGCAGAGATAACTGAAACACTGCAGTCAGAAGATTTAACCATAAAAGCATGCTTACTTTACAGACATGAGGTGTACTTAGAGAGGTGGACGGCCAACACATCAAGTGAACTATGGTTGAGTGACTCATCGTTTCCCTCGCTGAACCCTGCTGGTAAAGCAGTGGCTCTTCTTATCTGCAGAGAACTGTCGTCACGTTCAGGCTGCAAAAGGCAGAGTTGACAAGAGAAGTGTGGCCAGCAGGTCAC
>BJBW01006246.1:11375-76513 GCA_004320125.1 Scolopax mira
GTCCAGCGGAGGACCACGAAGATGATCAGAGGGATGGAGCACCTCCCCTATGAGGACATAGTTGGACATCTAGTTGGAACTAGATGATCTCTAAGGTCCCTTTCAACCCATTCTACAATTCTGTGATACTCACTGTTCTATGACAAGCAGTTTTAGAGGCTGCTAACTGGCACATTTTAGAAATTATTATTTTTCACAAGCTAAGTGTAAATACATTCTGAGGCATGTATTCAAAAGCCTATTTATGCAGATTTTTACCCCCAAACTCACTGTAATACCTGAACAGGATGCCAGTTACCACGTGCACTGCTACATATATAGGGGATTAGGCCATATAAACATTAAAAACATCAATGTAAGGCTGAACATTTGTTCACCATTTATTTTACAGCCATCTATACTTGTGGCCTACTCTGACAAACAGAAAACAGACACAACAGTCTTTATCACATCCCTCTCAAACCGGAGAATAACTACCATGAGAATAACATTTAATACAGTATTTCTCAGACAAGTTCTACTGTGCCACTGAGGACATTATTCCAAATCTATTGTACTTCAACAGAAAGTAACTAAACACAAAGACACTATCCATGCCTTTTGAAGCCCCTAAGTCTTGGATCACCAAAAGTTCAAAGAACCTTTATTACTACAGATTTTCTTCCTCCCTCTGCACTGACTGTTGGTCACTGAGTTGGATGAACTTCTGCTCTCATCCAGATTAGCCAGTCTTTCTTACTCCAGATTTTCTTATTCTACTGCCAAACTACACCAGCCAGACTTTTATTCTTACCCAGTGAAAATTTCATGCTCTAGGGCTCACTTACTTCTCAACTGTGTAATGTAGAAAGCACTAACTTTCCTTTTCAATCTCTCTCAACATTTGCATAAGTTTGCTCACAACTCAATTTTGATAAGTCACTTCCTAAAGTGCAAATGAGTTCTGAATTTTTTACCCGCTTTTTGTCGCTCTCAACAGCCAGGCCTTTTCCCAAAATGCTATTCTTTAACAGCTATGTCATTTATGGTATTTGGGCCAATTAGCCTCAAAGTGCAGGACTAATATCAGAAGTTTAATGCTATAACAATACAATAGAGATCTGGGCACTTCTGCTACAGTAATGCATGGGGTTTTATGTTCATACAAAGGGTCTTTGACAAATTATGTTTTACCAGAATCCTTAGAATACTCACATTCATAAAAGTACGTGAGAAGACACAGAATAAACTTATTTGAGAGCCATGCAAACTAAGCATATCTCTAGCTCCCTTCTCTCATTCCTGCAGCTAAAAGGGAGATAGCATCTACATCTCATAAGCCTTTTATTAGCATCTTCTGATTTCAGCCAAATTCAACTCAAAACTTTCTGTGGATGGTGGGGGGTGAGGCGACAGGGGAAGATTTGTAGCTGCATGTTTAAGAAAGAAGCTAAATTCATCACAATGACAGGGGAGAGTGTTGGCAGAGATTTGAGCTATTTATTCTTTTAGGAAAATCCTATAAAGAATGACATGAGGAAGCCTCTATCTGCAGTCTTGTTCATCACAGTGGTGAGGAGTCCGATAACAGATGTATGCAGGAGCGTGATTTAGTGCCGGGAGCTGGCCCCTGATGTGTATTAATACAGCGGCAAAGCGGAACGAGCCCCTCTTCATCACTCATCTCTATAAAAGAGGTGGAATCTGAGATGGCCCGATGTTCGGCAGAGCAAGCCCATTTGTTCTGCTGACTGATGGAGCCAGCTCAGGCTGTGTCCTTCACCTCCACGGGGCACTCAGGTTGCAAAAAAGGAGATCAGTGAAGCAGGACCTGGTCAACAAGTGAGACGGGAGCAGTTGGACCCGGCTAAGGAGCTATTTAAAGGTGAAGAAATCCCACACCCTGTGTGCCTGCAGTGACAGGCATGGGCCGGAATTCTGATTCACCTGTGTTTCGTCTTTTGCAGAAAAAATAAAACAACACAAACATAAAAAGCCTCTGTAGTGAGAAAATGAGGCTGTCATGATTCCTCAGATGCAGGAGAAGACCAGTATAAGACATGTATGTAGGGGCAAGTAGATGCATGGCAAGGGAGCAAAATCTCTATTTCATCAATGCCTAACAAGTGTAAGAGTCTTCAGTTAATTCTACACTACTGCAGAGTAACCCTACCATGTTTCTTTAGGCATTAATAATTCCAAAGTCAGATCACCTTTGCAAGAAATAATACCCAGATTTCAGAAGTTTCCAAGTTACATACCCAGGTTGTGCTCCAGCTGCAATCAGGAGGCTGCTGTAGAAAGCCAGCTAGGGCACCGCTTCAGTTACCCAATCATAAAAGTTTCTTTCTGCAAGTCAGTATTCTAGCAAACCCTGTCCATAGGTGTTAATTTTGCTGGGCATATTTCTAAACTGGGCCTAAGGAAGAGGTCTTTACCATTTCTGTACATTAAAGACCTTTGCAGCACTTTTCTCTTGATGATCAGCACAAGCATCCTGTCCAGATTCCAGTAACTATACTCTCCTTCTTTATTTTGTAATACATACTTTCTCTCCCTCATCTCCCTCCAAAAAACAACCTTTCAAACCTCTGTGCTATTTTCCGGTGCTGAGTTCTGCTCTAGATGCAGATTCAACTCTTCAAAAAGTGTTTACTATACAATTTGACTATTTTGAAACACAGATGCAGAGAAATAGATGCTCTCCCTATACAAAGTGACCAGCAATGCAGTACAGAATATACTCTGAACAATAAATAAATGGATTAAATCCTTCTGTGTTCTGCAGATTAAAACTCCTACAGATTATGGCGAGTAATAAGTCACTTTTGAGAAATATGCCACATGAAAATAAACCAGCATTTTAATCACTACATCCCCCGAGAAAGAAAAAAGTGACTATTTTCATCCACAAGAATAAGACAACTCTCAAGTCTCACCCATCAGCTAGTGATGACACAAAAATTGCCAGATTTCTACTCGTGTAACTTGGCTCTGGTATCCTTTTTCAGGGTGCTTCTAGACATCAGCTAATGTCAGATCAACAATGAAGAAACACACTCTGTACCTTATCACCTTCTTATTACCATGTATTGCATAATTTAGGAATGATAGAAATAACACCTTATGAAGAAACAGAGTATTACGCACTGTACAGCAAAGCACTGTAAATTATATTCACTTACCATAGCAGCAATGTCAAAGATTTGTTTAGTAGGCAGCTTTTGAAGCTATGCAAAACCACATGATAGTCTCTCTCAAACACATTTCATTAGTTTCACATCAAGGTAATGCTATTTTTGACTAATGCCACTCTAGCGTTTTGCTCAAGAGGGACACAACTTTGGAAATGCTGACACACAAATTACCTGATGCTGGGCTGGCCATGGAGGCTGCAGCTGGCTTTCGTTTCCTCTTGATGTCCCTTGAACATGGTGGTCCGAGGTGTAAACTGGCTTGCCTACAGAGAAATTCAAACAAATTAAAACTCTGTTCCAGCATTACCTTCCTGTAAGATTCTGGCCAGTCACTCACCAAATCCCACCAGCTTCTCAACTAGTAGGCAGCACAAATCAAAAGCTTCTCAGGGAAGTTTTACTCACGTTCTTCACTAATATACCATTATATGTTCCCATTTCTTTTAATTGCTCACACACATAAACGGCTCAGAAGAATAATTATTTCTTAGCCTTCATAGGATCTGTTTTTGTATTAACTTTAAAATAACTCTTTGTGTTATTTTGCAAGATGTGATCAAGCTATGATATGGCATGTCCTACCATTACTTCTGTACAAGAGTAGCAAATAGCTGCAAGATTGCTCTTGGGAAAAACTGCGTGGTATTTGCTCCCTTATTCAGAAATTATTTTGCAACCTATTTAATACTGTAGAGTCATCTTAGAATGTACCTGTATTCCAAATGTCCATGCATATTGTTTCCACTACAGTAGTGAGTTCATAAAGTTAAGAATGCAAAACTGTCTCATGCATATTCAAAATGATGGTTTCCTTATCGAAGTGCTATGAAAACAGCTGAATGTGGCTTATGGTAGTAAGCCTCACTGCACCTGTAAACTGCCTGAAAAGCATAACCTGTCCCAGTCATACCAACTATTAAGCCTGAAGCCTACTGATGACCAATTTCACCATTTGCCAATTAAGATGAAACCTGCATTGTTGGGACTGACTTCAACTAAGCACTCCTCCAAGTTCCAGACGTAGGAAGAAGTGTAACTCAGAAAAAACAGTCTTGGCGGTGGACCAGAGAACTTTCTCAAATGCAATCCATAATGAACACAAATGCATAATTTAGCAATGACGTTTGGTTCAAATCCCTGCTTTGTCTGAGAGAATGCAGCTTCTTTGGCAAGTTCCTCAGTGACTCTCTGCATCAGATCTGAGACGCACAATGCAGCACCACCACGCAAATAGAATCCATTACAGATTGTGAGGTCTTTACATAGTGTAAAAATTGGAACCATATAAATTCCTACGTTTGAGTGATGAAAAACTTTCGTGTGTTTAAAGCTTGTTATTTTGATTTATTTTTAAATCCTGAAAGTTTTACAAATTTATTTATCAAGTACTGATCCTTTTACAGATAACAAAAGGAAAACTTCATATCTTCGCACTGCCATGCCAAAATACTTTTTAAAAAGTAGCATATTTATAATATATACAATTTTAGACATTGAATTTATGGAAAATCAAAGTGTGCTATTGAAGCTATACAGAACAGTGTAGGGAGTACAAAAACTTTCCTATAGCAGCCAAGACTAGAAATTGTTTGAATGCTGCCAGGTCTACCTACTTACCTGTAACGCGCAGCCACAAGGGAAGAAAGAAATATCTACCATTCTGTCTTCTCAACTAAAATTCAAAACTTCTACAAGAAGTCTACAGTATCTGTCATCTGAAGCTGACATTAAGGAATAGTTTCAAAAATTTTTAAATTGGACCAAGTTTCACTGACAGCCAATTTTTCAAATCTGGGAATGCATATTAATACAACCAGACACAGAAGTCTCCTGAAAGCATGAACTAAAGGCTTTCAAAAACACTAGTACAACTACAGACTGCATATTCAAATGTTGTGTCTGTACACAGAAGTGACTAACCTCTAAGTGTTTTCACGTCTGCTACAAACTGCTTTTGTACACAATTATGACATTGGCTGTCCAGTGTTTTAGCACAGTTCTACAATGTATTCTGAAATACCTAGGCACACACAGACAAGGAAAAGACAGTCTCAATCAAGGGGAACTTCAGTTTTTTATTTTGCATCAGTGACATAGCATTAGATTACTAACTAGATGACTACCTAATTATATATCTAATAATCCAACTCATTTTATCACATAATAAGGTTCCCTTTTTAATTTTATGAACTTATACCAATATTAGCCAGCTGATCCTTGGTGGAGAATCACTACAGTCTAGGAAAGAAGTATGCACTATTATTCCCAAGAGACTTTATGCAATTTTTCCCAGTTCACAAATGTTACAACTAGATTTCAAATAAGAGCATCTGGGTCTTGGCTCCATCTGAGCTCAAACCACATCCACCCTTACCTCACAATTACACAGGGGTAAAAAAAAATTAAAACATAATAAGCAGCTCAAAATCCCCTCTTGTACTTAAAGGCAAATCATACTCCAGCTGGAGACCAGTAGCAAGGACACTGCATCTAGCAGCCCTGCCTCTAATACACAAAGGCTCAGATGTCATAAATTGTCTCTGTAACATGTATTTCATTCAGGTTTATCCCTTATTGACCACCCACACTTCAGTTAGTAAATCAGGAACCTATTGATTAGTTACTGGCTCTGGCTGACCTGGTGGTAAAAGTGTCAGTTTCAAGTGGCTGGTGCACTTTACAGACACCATAAATCTGCATACAAGGAATCTCCATGTGGTACATACCCTGGGAGAGAGAGAAGCAGAAGAACGAAGGCACGGGACGGATGATAGTCCTCATTAAGACATACATAGAAAGAGTGTCTGAGGTATAATTTATGAAATATGCATTTTTTTGGTAGATACCACGCGTTTCAATATAAATTTCTAAATCACTAGCTCACATACAGATGCTATATCACTAAAAGAATTGAACTGTTGAATCCCAGTTTAACAGCAGGCTCCTAGAAACACCACCACCGGGGAAGTCAGGGGATGGGTATGTGCAGCACACAACATTGCAGTGGACAGGCTGAAATATAAATTGTGAAAATCTCACTGACAGGCTGCAACCATGAATTAGCTTTTCTGTAAAAGCTGAATTTTAATAACTCTTACAAATAGTTTACAATTTACTCAGAAGTAGAATACAACAGGGCTGAGAGGAAAGGCTTACTGAAAATGCACATTCGGGCATTGTCACAAGCCCCTCTGTGAAGAAGCTTGAGGTACAGAGCTTTGTGGGATGAAAGATCTGGGCCTAAACTGAGAAACTAGAAAGGTGCTTACTCTGTCCTTACTGGCCTTCAATCTCTTCTGTCAGGCTTCTATGCTTTCTTTAACATTGCACAAATGAGAAAATAATTGCTGGGTTACTTTTGGACTATGTCTGGTTGATTATAAGAAAAAAAAATAAAGTCATAGTGCTAAGTCCCAGATGGATCTGCCAGGTGACCAGATACTAATGCAAAAACCTCGTTTACAGTCTGGAGAAGACTGAAATTCTAACCTGGGAAGAGAAAAAGCAGAACACACCTGGAGAGGTAGGGCAGGATCCAAAGTGCAGCAATGCTGGTGGCTGTGATATATCCAACTCACAGTGCAGCCTCTCACTGCCAGGAGTCAGTGAACGAAAAAATACATACAGATAGAAAAAATGGTTTTATATAAAAAAAAAGTCTATAGTGTCTGTCTGACTGATGATTTGGTGGTGGTTTTTTTAAATCACAAGCTGAAGGAATTATCCAGGAAATATGAATTTGTCTCTTGTTCTTAACATAATACTTAAGGTACCTGATTCCACATGCAGGTCACGCTGGAGAAGAAGTGGGCTTTGCCACACATTAAGCTGAGATTCATTGCTGTCTCTAGTGTGTCAGAAGTAATGTTTCCTTTCTCTTCCACATGCTTATTCTGTGTATTCTATGACTTTTTTTTTTTCCCTTCTTTTTCAAGTTTACTGTAATTGCATACACTGCACTTCTACCTCACTCCTACAGTTCAAGGTGATCGACCACATGCAGGACTATAGGGCCACAGGAGCTTGCCACTACTTTACAGCTACCACAGGGCTTCAACAGGAAATTAAGACTGGCAGTACAATCTGTGGGAGACAACACAGAGCCTAAGCAGACACCAGCCCACAAAGAACCTTACTGAACAGCATCAGGCCCCTGAAGCCTTCACTACCTGTGAACAAAACTCTAGCTTGTAAAGTGATGTCCACTTCCTCAAGATTTGGAGTAAAAACAACCTCAGTCTCACAGAGATCTCTGAGAAGACCCTACAGAGATAACTGTGACAGTCTGTGGCCTTCTTGGAGGCATTGCACACTTGGGGGGGTGCACCTCTGCAATCTCACATCATCCAACTTCTCTGCTGACAGTCTTTACTTTAACCTTACACTGAGAGGAAGCAAAGCACTTGGATTATTTAGCGAAAGTGTGAGGCAGCCATTAATCTATTGTCATACAAACAAGGAATGCTATTATCCTCTTGTTAAAGTAAATGTTCAACAGAGACAGCCTTCTAACAAGGATACCTACTAAAATTCCACACAACCCAGCTGTTGCTGTTGTGATGCTATATTCCCAGCAAACACAGGCTGAATAAAAGGCTCTCTCCCTAAGCCCCGAGGTGTTACCTAAAGCTCTTGATAGTGGCTTCAAAAAATTAATTGTGAGAGCAGAGTTATTCCTCCTCTTTAACTAGAGAGACAGCTGGGCACCAAAGTCTGGCCTGTACACAGCACATGAAAATCAATAGGAGTTGTTCATCCAGTCTGCACGCCAAGCTCCTGTGCCCACAAGCGGTCCTTGCTGTCATACCACAGCACAGTTACCTCCTGTGCACAGCAGAGTCTCCTCTGCTCCCCCAGAGCCTCACGGGAGAGCTTCTACAGCACAGCTTCAGATTCCAAAACCACTAACAGGTCAGTTCACTTCTTAAATCATCCAAATCTCATAGGTCTTCACGCACCAGCAGTCTCTTCCCCATGTAAGCGTTCTAATGACATAGCAATTCCATTCCTAAAAGTTTGTGTGTGGCAAATGCAAGCAAACACATTTTTTTCCCTGCAAGCATTCGAAGCAGAGACTATGTGATCCCATATATTGCATTCTGTATTTCCATACTGAATCGCATGATATTTGTGCCAGAAATGGTCCTAATATTTGCCAGACCTGCTGAGTACACGGATTTGATAATGGCAACATGCTTTATACGGGAAGAAAGCAATAGCAAGTAAACAAAATTCTGAAGCCAAGGGGATTTTTTACTCCAGAGAAGTAGGATTCACCAAAATGGGACTATTAGGCCTCAGACAGCTGCATGTGACACTAGGTTGATAGCTGTTGTTCATTGCATGCCTGTCAGAAGAATTCAGTTATATCCTCAACTGGAATATTAGCCAGGCTTTAGCAAAGGAAGATATAAAAGTGCTCCAGCTAAATGGAAAAAGGAGTTTAAAAAAATAGGGAGAAAGATGCCTAAAGCAGTTGACAGCAGACATTTTTACATAAAGACGATTTCAGGAAGATGAAGATGTGTGGATAGGTTGCATGGAATGAACTGGAAACTGTCCTGGTCAAGTGGGAAAGCATGACATTGTGAGCATCGGTTCACTCCGTCGACTGCCTCGGGACAGACTTGATGTTGTAGGCAATGTACGTGTTTGGGTAAGAGGCAGAAATGTCAAGATCTCTGCACAGATACAGAAGAGAAAGAACAAAATTCACTTTGATGAGCATATTTCTAGAGCTAGAACTGGGATTAGAGACATTTTAACCTTTTCACTCTAACAGCACCATCCAATCCAGGGTACGGAGCGACTAGAAGATTTCTAGGAGACTCACTCTATCATTTACCCCTTTAGATCTTTATCCTGTGTTCCAGGAAAGATGAGAGACTTGCTTCTAAATCCAATCAAGCTCTAGATTTACAGTTAATATTAACTGAGAGCACATGCAAAACTATCTTCTTTGATACATCTGTACTGTTCAGAGGTCTGTCTAACATAATTCTTCAAATTTCCACCTTCAACATCTACAGCCCATCTGAAGTCCACTCTTCCTATGACCTTCAGTGGGAACACTTAATTGAGCTTTTCACTCATAACTCCATTTTCAAGACTTAGTAAACAATACTATAATTTATCTTCTACTTTCGGCTCTTACTCTACTTGTTACTCAAACTCAAATTGAAGGAACATCAGCTGTAGGCTCTACAGAAACTCTTACTATGCCTCAAGGGAATAACATTCTACTGACCAACAACCTATAACAACTTCCCACTGATAGAGACATTGAATAACCAAAATCTAATAAGATATTCTGCTTGAGCCTTTACAAAATGCTCTTTAGCAGAAGGAGTTCAAGAAGAAAATTATGTTCAGACCACTCTATTCTCCCAGAGAGGCAAATGGTCAGAAGAGAAAGAGGAGAAGAGAAGGATCACTTGGGCTGTCTATGCGAGTCTCTACTTGCTTGCTTTTAGCAGCCTGCATCGTGAAGCCGAAACCTTAACAGACAAGACATGATTAGCAAACGCTTTGTGCTCTTAAAGGAGAGTAATTATAGGCATGTGAAAAAAGGAAGAGATCCCTGAGGTACTCTTCCTTGCATGCCTCCCGAGAGGCAGCAGGGCCATTAAAAATTCCATGATGAAGAGGAAAAACAGCCTGGGAACAGCCAGGAGGCAATACAGCAAATTAATACACCAGTCGTCCCTCGGGAAGACTGCAAGAAAGCAGGAAACTCTCCTTGCTTCACAAAATAAAATTATACCACTAATGATAACAGTCACCACACACACAAAACTGCTTCTAATGATGGGTGTGAAATTCCCAATGCTGTGTATACACTTTGAATGAAATCTCTTCTCATCTCAGACATAAAGCAAGAAAGGTAATCTTGGTAGCATACAATTTATACAGCCTTTCAAATAAGACTTCCCAAGGAACTCTCCACATAGAACCTTCTTCCCTGACACTGAAAAGCCTGAATGAACACCCCCAATGTGCTCAGTATTCTGGCCTTCAGCTCCGCTTAAACGAATCACTGGGTTACCAGTCTTCCAGATGAACTGCACATCCACATAAGCTCCACCAAAATCCACCATTGAGACAAAGGAAACATTTCCATGGGAGAGAAAAGAACACCACCTGGTAACTATACCCCACTGGACACATTCGTGACAGCAACAGCAGAGAGAGGTAATCTTGACTGGCACAGTGGGCATCAGTTGAAGAAATTGTATGTCCACAACATAGACAGTTTCTTCTCTAACACGTCATATCATTTTCAGGGAATTAGCTCTCGACACTCCCCACTCACCCCATCTGCTTCTGACAAATTTCTGAGTTAGAGTTACTCCAGGATGAGGTGCAAGCTATTAGGAGCTTACTAAAGCACACACTACTGGAACTAACTCCATCCATGGCAAAAGAGGAAGACGTTAACTGCAGCAACAGCGCTTAGAGATCATCTGAACCTACTGTACGAAAATGGACTACTAATAGGCTTGGTTGTTGAAGCACCTAAAGAACAACTATTGTCAAGAAATGTCAAGAAAACATTTGTATAAAGGAACAATTTCCTTCTGAGTCCTTATCAGCATCTTTACATAAAGCAAGCACCTCACAATGAAATGTTCAATCCTTGCCACATACATGTGGCCATGTAACATAGTCATTTCTTTCTCCTATAGATATTATTGAGCACATTTCACAATAAAATAGGAACTAATTTCTCAGACTAGAGACACTTAAAAACACAGCCACCTCTGGGATAGGACAACTTCTCTGCCAACATTTGGTAACGATTCATCATGAATTAGTTTGCCAGGACACCAATCACTGGTTCATTAGAGAAAAAAACCAAGAATATATTCATCAGTTAGCTGAACTACATATTTATCAAAACCAAGCAAACATGATCCCTCCAGGTTTAGAAATCTCTTGCCATAACCAGTAGCTTTGGACAGGACCTTTAAAAATCATCATAAAGGTAGAAACTTTGCTCTGTTTGAACTTGTGAGCAGGATTTGCCTAGCTCTCCCTCCTGGAAGACAAACTTCTGTAGAGTGTTAAGTACAACACTCAAAGCAGAAGAAAGGTTATCCTAGCTGTAAATGAAGAGATCAATCAGTCTTCTTGCTTCTCAGGCACAAAACATCCCCAGAATGGGGCAAAAGCCCAGAAAGATACCAAATTTTGATGCACAATCTTCTGAATCCTTTTTATTCTCATCCAGTTGAATGTTTAAGAGCTGATTTCTTCCTCCCTCCCTCTTTCCAGCTTTCAGATGCTGGCTACAGCAGCATGAGGTCATGGTGCGACATCACAAAATTCCCTGCAGAAGCCAGTGGGAGGAGAAGCTTTGTTGGGTGGGTGCCAAGCTTTCATTCAGACACATACAACCTCAGTACATTTTTCATGCTCTATTTGCTAATTAACAAGGGAAAGCAAGCCATGAAGCTGAAAGTCCAGACGTTTCTTTCAGATTTGGTCCTTTGTACAAACACATAAGCAGAATTGTGTCCCAAGCAAGTCTTTGTCTCCTTGCACAGGAAAAGAGCTCAAGGGCACCTTACCTTTAGACAGTCACCTGCAGCACAAGAACAGGAGTCACCTCCAAGGCTAACACTTGAATTTAATTTAGGATTCGTCAGCAGAAGGTGCCTGAATAGCATATTAACCCCAGCTATGCAGACTCAAATACACGTCAATGTTTGGCCAAACCGGATCTAACAATTCGGCTATAGCAACAGAGAGAAATCAAGCCATTAGAGGTCACCTCAGGTGAGTTCTGAATCTGCCCAGATGGTCTATTTTAGGTACCCAGGATACCAAAATGCCTCAGCGTGTCACCCATTTTCCCTCTCACCTTGCTTCAATTTTAATAGTGGACAACAGTCCTGTGCCTGTTTGTACCTACAACAAACTTGCAGCAACTCACTGTGCAAACCAGAACAGGTCACATTTATTTCTAAAAGCACAGTATGTTCTGCCTGTCTGTCATACACTGTTTTGTATACTTTAAGTGCTTAGTAATTGACATCAGTATGTTTTATGCTAAGTTTGAACACAGACCTCCTAAGGAAAAGCATGTTAACCTCTAGGTCCATGAGTATTGTTCAAATCACATAGTACTGCTGAAGATAACCATGGGAGGGAAGTGACACAACCCCAACAGAGCAGAGCAAGGAAGTTACCTGGCAGTGCAGTGTGCTGGTGAGCATCTTCGGTGGGAAGCATCAGCAAGCACATCCAGAGAGTACAGAGGAGATAGTGGATTGAACTGGAAAGTCAAGAGATTTTATTTAAGCAAAGCATTAAAAGAAATAGTCTCCACCTACAGCTGCTCACATCTATTCCCTGTAGCACATATAGTATAAGATGACCTTTCTGACACATCAAGAGGTAAGACTAGGTAAGAACTGACTCTCACTTCAGACAAAAGGCTAGCACAAGATGCAACAGCAAATCTGACAACCATCTTCTCACAACAGACAGCCTTGTAAGCACCCTCCTCTCTCAACTCGCATTATTAAAAATGCTTGTTGACTAAGAGCATACTCAAACAGTTCTACTGCTGCATGCCATGAGCAAAAACTCTGCCTCCTTTCTGGGAAGCCTCTTGTCTATCTTCACATTGTAGAGAAAAAAGTCACTGTTATGAATGATACAAGCACAAAACTTCCCACAGAGCAGTTCCAATATCCCTATGGTTATATGTATCACAGAAACAGACCTCTAGAAAACTCAGGCCCACCAGGTTTAGCTCACAATGAGCTCCTCCTCCGACTCCCAACCCACCTCACAAGTTTTCTTTGCAAACTGCTTAAAACAAATTTCTGAAACACTGCATGGTCAGCCTAGTCTTAGATCCTTTGTTAGACATACACTAGACAAATCCTGGAGGCATCAAACCTATGCAAGACAGCTTGTTGTAGAAGATGCAACTGAGAATTTTTTTTCTTTTTTTAAAGAAATGGAATAATCTGGTCAAACAATGCATGGAACAAACTTTGCTCATATGCAAATTGAAGGTTTAGACTGGTATTTTCTCTGCAGTACTTGCATCACACTTCCATTCAGCATCTCCTCTTTATAAATCATACCATAAGCAGGAAATTCATTTCCATCTGCTTTGCAAAGTGCTACACCAATCTTCAGAACACTCTTCTTGTATTACTAGGATTACTGAGGCATTTTTAAATAAGGACAAACAAAGAATCCACATCTATAGCAGGACTCGTCATAAAAGCTATCTGCAACCCTTGAACTCAGTACTTTGCCTTTGCTTTCAACCTTCTTGAGAAGGAAGAGACACTATGCACCACAAAGCTGCTGCTATCAGGGAGCTCCTCCTTAAGTTGGACTTTTGGTTTACTGTCAGTGAAGTAACACTGAGGCTGCACAGTACAGGAGAATCTCCAGTAATTCTCTGCAGCCAATTCTAGTTCACTTAAGAAAAGTAAATAATTTTGTTCATTATAAAGCTTATCTATAGTTATCTGTACATAACTATATATATATATAAAACGGTATATAACTATATACTATATAGTTATACTGCTATAGATATCTGTAGTTATCTATAGCAGTTTAAAAGTGGTAGGTGAAATGTTTTCACAAACGGAAAATACAAGTTGCACAAAAGCCTGAAAATTATTTCTTGACATATATGTATTTTTAATTTCAATTAAAAATTTTAAATTTCAACTCTACTGCTCACCAACCAAAAGCCAATATGCAAAGGAACAGAAGAGAGTGTGTGTGGCTCAGAAAACTATTACAACATGCTCAAATTGAAGGTCCTTTTTGCTTTCTGCTACCACAAACCTGAGCTCTTACATCTTAAGTAAAAATGCTCCTAGCACTGAGGCTATGAAAGACTTACTGGAGAACATAAAACTGCATAGGCAAGAGTTTCAAGAATACCTATTTCTCTTGCTTATTACCTTGTACATTTTCCTGTTCCAGCTGTTATTTAACTACGTTGATGAGATTATCAGGTAGAAGCCTGAGCCAAACAGGGCAAAACACTGCATTTAAAAAAAAGAAGAATGTTCCAATTCTTATAGAATTTTGAGAGGCCAAAGCTCCTCCTGGCAACAGGCATTTTCCCTTCCACTCACTGTCAGAGAGGAAGGCCTACTATAACCTGAAAGGGGGAGATAAACAAAAGGAATTCCTGATTCATTTTAAATAAACAATATAATGCCTGAGGCATGGGTTGTATTAAAAGCCCAAAAGGCATCAGTTTTCAAAATGAAAAGGGACAGGGCTGCCTTACCTCATGTGCACAGGCCACAGTGTGTGGGAAATCAGAAGCCAGCACTTTGTTCTTTCTAGAGAGAAGGAAACCAAGAAAATAAAAAAGGTAGAGCAGAGTCAGCTTACCTGGTTGCGATCTCTCTTCCCCATGGATGGCAACCAAAAACTTGAAGGAGGCAGAGTCAGAAGGACAGGCAGAAGCAATGCCAAGGAAGGAATGAACACGTGGCGGGGAGGAGAGCAGGGGAAGGGAAGAACAGAGATGGAAGGAAAAAAATTAAACATCAGCAGGCCTTATATTAAAAAAAAAAAAAAAAAGAATTTCAGCTCCAAGGAAGAAAACTGGAAACCAATAGCTGGTAAAGGCTGGACCCACTGCACTACAGTCAAGAGATGCCACCCTTACATATCAATTGCCCAACAAGAATAGCATTAGAGGGATGCCAAAGGATAGGCACCACGGCTATTTCCGGTGCTGACTACAATTTGAATACACTAAGTGGGGAAGGAGACAGAACACCAAAGAAAGAGAAAGCAATTTCGCGGCTGCCTTGTCAGCATCATTTCTGCAGTCTCAGTATGCACCCATAGCATGACTCCACACAAAAGCTTTTTAAATAACATACAGGACCCAGTTTTCTCACAGTGTGCAGAAGATCTGCAGCTATTGCAATGGCACATTATAAGGGAGGGGGAAAGAAAAGCTGACTGTAACCAAAAGGGCATTTGAGTAGTGTCTACACACTGGTGTAGCCTTATAAACAAAAGGGAAGCCAGCAATTGCAAGTAAGAAAACAGTCAGTAGAGGACTGTCTCCTATTCCACAGGTCACTGTGTGCTTAAGTTACCACCCAGCTCTTCATTCCCTTCAGTCCCAGGAGGGAAGAGGACACTATAGTTCTTCGTCCCGTCCCAAAGTTCTACACAACACTGTTAAGGGCCTTACTCTTTCTGGCGTGGATCACTAACAATATGACCTAGCCTCTCGGTGCCCAGAGTGCTCATGGAGGTCTCCTGAAACACAAAGATAGGTAAAAAGTTGCAAACTCTCCCACAGTGAGCAAACATAATTGTTTGTTGCTGCCAACAAGAACAAATCTCCCTCCCATAGGCCACATACTCTCCTTCCCAGCCCACTCTCAGCCCAACATATTCACCCTCTCCTTTTAAAGCCTCAACTGAGCTGATTTAACTAATTAGAATGGCAGAAAAATCATTCTGTTTTATTTGTGAAACTTGGTTTTTATTACTTTAGTGACGATATTTGCTTGCACAGAGGTGCACCAAGGACTGGAGCAGTACAAAATATGGAGCACAAGGATGCAGTTAAGAACAGGGGAAACGGCTGAGAAGTGCTTATTTCCAGGTTGCTGGGGTCAGCTGGGCCAGAAACAGGCTGAGACAGGAAATCACACTGTCTCACTAACATTGGGGTTTCACCAAGCACAGGTGAATACAGCAAAGAGTATTCATGAAGCTTTTGCCCTTTCTGAGAGCAGCTACTCAGCACCAGCAGCTGAAGAAAAGGTAGATCTTAGGAGAAAGGACTTGCTCTGGGAGCGTGTTTCTCCCTGCAAGATACTACCCTGTGTAAGTGCTTGATGCTGTGTACACATCCACACACAGCCTGAAGCACCAGCTATATCACACCTGCATAGCAACACCTCCAAGAGAGAAATATACTTTCCAGTAAGGGTCTGAAGATGAGGGTTAAAGGCTTTCATAGATAAGACTCTTTGTGCTAGGTACATAGGCAAAACACACTCAGAGTTTGGGGGGAGTTGTAGCAGCAGGGGTGAAAGAGGGGGTATTTGTTACAGCAGGAAAATTATTAACTTAAAGTGCCGTAATGTTTAAATTTACGGTTTATTACTGTGTAAATTACAAGCCGTACTTTTGGTAATTAGCAGCTCGCTGGCGGGGAGCTCTGAATGAAACTCATTATTTATGATTACAATTTAGAGAGGGATGGGGAAGGGGGAGCAGTGACCTCCGTTGCAAATGACAAAGATCCCTTTAAGGTGATGAAGATGAATTAAGCAAGTAAATATTATCCTTCTCATTTGGATCATTAGAGGTGCTGCCAACAGGCCCTACCACTTGTAGGTGGCCTGAGGAACCCTACCTAAAGCCAGTCCCTTGCCAGTTGAGGGTTGGTATTTTAAACACTGGTTACACCAAAGCAAGGTGAATGGAAGAAAGAAGGAACAAACAAGGATCTTTCAAGTGTGACTGAACAGAAGGAAGAAGTCACACTCCTCTAGACTCCAGGCCCCTCTAACATACCTTGCTAAGGAACTCTCTAAAGCCAGTCAGCACTGAATATATGCCGATACTTTCAAAAGCACTGAGCATATCCCAATAAAAGTAAACCCAAACACCTTCTCAGAAAACATCTTTTACAACACGAACACCAGCACTCAACACTCCAAGACCCAGACCCAACCAGGTGTATCCCTCCCTCTTTTACACAGGTATATGCAAAGTATTGCTTAATCCTTTAGAAACAGGACTAATATTTTGTTAGTCGTTTGCCCTATGTATAATAAACCTAGTTAATGGCTTTGGGTAACTTTGTCTGCATTACTGCTTATACAGTTTTATTATTCTGTCTCCCCACTAAAAACACAACAGCTGAACTAAATTCCTCTGCTGCCATTCACATCAGTCTGCTTCCCTTTCTAAAGTTTGACCTTCCTTTACCTTTGAGTCACCTCTCTGCCCCTGTAGTCTCAGATTATGAGCATGCATGAGTCTCCTGCCTTCATCGTTTTCCCTTACATTCTGTTTAAAACTTCTTGATATTTACGCTCCCTTGTCATTCATCTTTAGACCTCCTTTCATACTGCTTTTAGCACTGATCAGTAGTCTTTGCCACTCCAAATCTGCCTTAAATTCCACTTAGTCACTCAATCAATTTCTGACAGTCAAAGCAATTAAACAAACCAAACAATAAATGAAACAAACAAAAAAAATGGACAGAGCCCCTTTCTGCAGAAAACAATTCACATGATTATCTTAGAACAGTACTTCAGGACTGATCAGCATTGGAAATACAAAATTATCTCACAAAAGGGAGTACCTTGCCAACAAGTCTCCTCCGACCTTTTCGGAGACAACGCGCAGCAGCTCCTGGAAGGCGATTCAGGCGAGCGTGAAACCCTGAAAACCAAACCCAGAAAAACTGAGCAACAAATGCAGAAGATTCTTCCTGATAAAACCACCAGGAAAAACAGTTAGTTCAGTGGTGAAACCAGATCCTCTGCCTCTTGTTTCTCAATCTGCAAGAGGTAGATACGCCAATTTATTCACAAATCATATAAAAATCCCTATTAAAAAAAAAAAAAAGAAGAAGATTCAAGAACATGGCAGTTGATATGAGTATTTTAGTATCCTCTCCAGTAGTGCAGTTATTTTTAATTGGATCATTAAAAAAAAGAGATCACTAATATCAGCTTAAATTGTGACACCTATGAACAGAATCTACTCTTGCCATCACATCAGAAGTTCTCAAACACACGGCATTCTCATGGACCTCACCTCTCTGAGCTGGCCGCGAGGGCAAAAGGAACGTGGAGTCTGAGAGCTTGTCCAAGCCTGGGTCAATCCGCTCCACTTCAGATCGGTGGTCAGCTCCCCACTTAGGAAGAATGTTGGGGACACTGAATCCTGGAACACATTCTCCTTCATAAAACCAATCACTTTGCTCATCGTCTCCTAAAGAAAAAAGGACAGAATTAGCCACAAGTAACATCAATGTGCCCTGTGACGATCCTACAAAATACTACAGGTAGGCATTTCTGGATGTGAAACAGCTGAAGTCTCATTAGGAATTCCTTCCTGAGAAGCTTTATATTTGTATTCTGTTTCAATGATCTGCAGTAACTATGGGGCTTCACTAAACGCTTTAAACTATCCAACTCATCAGTCTACAGAATTTCCCTATAGAACAAAGCCCTCTTTATAGACCTGCCTAGGGCAGCTTTAGCACTCTGTTGTGACTGCATCTCATCAACCTTAGTTCAATGTTGTGTGATGTCTTATGCACAACTCTTTCTCTGAAGCAATTACTGTGACAGAGGTAGAGGCCAATCATTTGGCATGAGTTACAAGCTGTCACAGGAGAGATTTCACAACAGGAGACTACCAGGCTCACAGAGTAAGCAAAAGGAGTGTACTTACTGATTAGAAAGATCCCTAGTCTCCTAAGACAGCAGCAAAGAGGAGAATAGACAACTCTTAGAAATGGTCACTCTGAGTCTAAGTACTAACTGTGCTGTGAGTCTGCCTCACCTAAGATTTTTTAAAATCTGTAAGAACTACAAATCCCCTGAAAAACTAGAGCAGCAGCAACTGAAGTCACGACTAAAGTCTCCAAAAAGCTGGATCAGTGTAATTAATACAGTTGCAAGCTAAAACTGAACTGCATCAGACACCATTCATAGTAAATCTACCTGGCCAGAAATGCCCTGAGAGCAGTAGCATGTGAGCAGCATAAGAAAAAAAGCAGAAAGAGGGCAAAGAACCTGAGACACTTAGCTTTTCAGCAGCCCAACTAACAAACACACTCATGTAATTGCAAGGTACTTCACCTTGCCTTAAAAAACTATCACACCTGACTTAGGGAAAATTCCCATTTGGTTACCATTGAGTCTAACTCAAGCATCCACACTTAGGCTCCTTTCCTCACCAAGTTATATTATCCCTGCCTGACATTCATTATGCCTACCTCCGTATCTCACCAGGAAAAAAAAAAAGGGGGGAGAAGAATAGAAGGAAGAGAAAAAATTCATCCTAGTAAGAATATTTTCTTCTAGCAAGATTGCAAGCAAACTCCAATCAGCAACAGGTAGGACAGTCAGAACACTACACCTCAAAGCTCTGACATTGCTGACCATTTCTGTGACCTAGCACGCTTGTGATAAATATTTTAAAACATAAGTAACCCTACCCACCTTTAGTAAATTAAAACTAAATAACATTGGATAGTTCTTCTAAATTATCGTAATTTGTGAAAAAATACCCCCGCAGTTCTGGATCGATAAGCATACCTCAAATCACTATTTTCACAAGACAAATCTTAACAATCAGAATCATATGCTAATACCACAGTAACTTTCACCATGAGAGAACCCAATGTCTTTAACAAAAAAAAAAAAAGTACAATCAAATTATAAACTAGGAGCATTGTCTGCTCACAGAAGTGCACTGGTAGCTGGAATTGCAAAAACAACCTATTTAATTGGTAACAGCAATGTATTACATGTCATAACCTCAAAAGAAGGGGAGAAAAATAACACATTCAATTTAAGTACAATACTACCTTAAATTTCCAACTATTCAGTTTGGAATTGTACTAGAAAACTATTTCTAAGATGGTGATGTGTGACCAAAAAAACAAGTTTCGTGTTCTCTCCACCTCTCTGAAAAGAAGAGATATTGTTTATTTACTTTAGAACTTGAAATTGTCTAAAAAAAAGGAAATGTTTCAATGTTTCTTATTTAACCTGAAAGTGCAACAATTTTTAACCCTTTTTTGCACAAGCGTAAGCTAAAACATCTTGGCCAGAAAGCTATTATAGTATAAACTGTTTGAACTAGGACGTCAAATCTCTTCTAGTACCTAGAAAAGGAAGGCCGAAATTAGATTTTATTAATTTAAGTAGTATATTTTACATGCTCTTGTATACGAGGTATCCTACTTCTAGCAGCAGCCAAAAGTTAATGTCTAAAACAGGGTATAAAACCAGGGCAACTATATAGGGCAAGGTATAGACAAGTGTCTGTGTGTATACATATATGTGTGTATATACACATACACACACTTATCCAGTCTACATAAATCTTGACTTGGGTAATGAAGGAAAAATTCAACACTTCAGCCACCACCCTGCTTTGTCATCTGATAGCTAGTCATCACTAATTTCAGCTCCTCCAGAACAGTCATCAGTAAAAAGACAGGATAAAAGATTTTACTTTTCTGTTGCTTTTGAAGGATGGGAAGCTGGAAACAGTTATTTTTCAGCAAAGGTCAGAGCTGATATTAGAAATCCTTACTCTTAGGGAAAGTATTACAGCCAACTAAGGCCACAACAGATCAGCCCTTCAGCCCAACATATCATCAGAAGGCACATAAGCATATTTGCTATCATCATGTTGCCTCACACACAGATTCCTGGGTCAGTGACAAGCAGAAGCAGCAGCATTTCCTACTGAGTTACTGATACTACTTTCTTTAGCACTCAAATATTCCCAGAAGAGATCTCATCCAAGCCTTAGCTTGTGAAATGTGACAGAATCAGAGTGCACACCAGCAGAAGCTGCACAGAATTACAGGTCTCTAGGGTCACATTCCACCTGCTCCAAATGTAATAGTCCTGAGTACCTATGTGCCTACTACAACGTCTTTCACACTTACTTCTGCCATATCCCCCATAAACTGGACACTGAGCTGTCAATGATAAATAAAACCAGATTACATTCCACACTCTAACCATTTCTACAACAGAGATTGAAAATACTAGGCTCAGCTAACACACACCAGAGCAAGGGAGGAATGTGTACTTACAGAAATAAAACCCATCACATATTTCCCAGTGTCATCTTAGCACAGCCCGTTAGGTGACTTGTCAGTACTAAATGATTTTTATTTTTTTTTTCACATCATCTTTTCCTACCCATAAAGAAAACAACTAATATATTCAGGCACTAATGGTATGTAGACAACAATTAAAACACCCATAGAAACAAATCATAGGCTCTGCTCTTTCATAACGGAGAGCTCTAAAACTCTTCTTGTATTTCTGTGCCCTTCCATAATAATAGCTTTTTATATCTCAAATGTTACAGATCTGACATGCAAAGTATTTCAGCAGAAGAGTATACCGTTACCAAAATCACATCTTTGTAGCCCTCAGCTCATTTCTTAACTTCTAGCCCCTCCCAGCCATTGGCCTTTCACTCACACTTCCCTCTCTGTCCCTCTTCAAACACAGATCTTTCTTTGCACTTGTAAAGACAGAGAAATTCCCCAGCAACACATGAGGAAAATCACAGGACACTTGTTACCTTGGCGGCCCTCATCGTTGGTAAACAGGCCAGTATCACTGCTGCTGCATACACTGCTGGTTTCACTGGAACAAAAACAAACAAAAAACCCCAATGTTATAATTGTGGCAGATATAAACCAATAAACACTTTATTACACTTTACTTCTCTAAGCCAAAAATGCCTTACATATCTCACAGAAATTGCATTTCAGACACGTGGCTGGCTCTTGCACGGGACATAATTGCTTTCAGTTAAAACCTAGCAATGCTGCATCACTTGAAAGAGAGTAGAATCCTTTATCTAGTCTAGTTCTAAGTTATCAAAAAGTAATTAATACAATAGTATTTGCCTCCAGTGCCAGAGTTAATAACCTAACTATGACACTGCCTGGAATACTCACTAGGAAATTAAGTGCAGTTAAAAACTCTGTCCTTGGGTCATTTAACAGCTACTGAATATCCTCTGAAGTTTTCTACTTCAGATTCCTTTTTCTCAAAAATGTTATACAGTTACATAACAACCCTCCCCCCCTTCAATCTACAGCAACTTTTATTTTATTTGGAGGGAAGAGTAGCTGGTACATTCACAATTCTTCAGCCAAATACCTTAGCACAGCATGACTTGCTGCTGCTGAACGTAACCTCGTTACAGCATGCTCTGCATTTGCTGAAGCAGTTACAGGAGACTTAATTCCTGAACCAAAGAATTAAACTAGAAATTAATGTGTAGAAAGCCATTAATTGACTGTAAAGCTGGATGAATATTTGCAGCAGAAGTACATGCTCAGGTCAGTCCCAAGCATTTGATGGCTTTAATGCTGATATTAAATCAATCCTTGGACACTTCAGGCAACACTTCCTCTGATTTAGCTGGGAGATACCAGAACAAGCAGAAACTACTTACTGCCCACCCCCTTAGCACTACAGCATTAGATGTGAACATCAGGTTTAATTCAGCACCAGAATCAATCTCAGAACAGGGTTAGAAAGCATTTCTGGGTCCCTTCTTTTTACAGGGAAATTGGCTCATACTAGACACGACTATCAACTGGATACCCCTTGATTCAAAAGGCTGAAGGATGAGAGATCACAAGTTACATCACCCTAAAGAACTGCAAGCACATAATAAAACCCCATTTTGTGAGCACATTATTGCTCCTAGAAAATACACTCTAAAGTGTAGCCAAATCAACTCATCATGCTGGATATCTACAAACTCTACATCTTTATTGTTGTATAAAGGCCATTCAAACTTAAAGGATGAACAGGCTGTACATCATTCCCACATTTCAGTATGTAAGTTAGTATCAAATTCCAAATCAATCCATTACAACGTTTGGCCATGCATTCACCCTCCCACATATACACCATAGCAATTAAGGCCAAGGACTGAGAACCACGAGTCATTCATTTCATTCCTAGCTCTCCTACCAACTCACTGCATGACCCTGGGCAAATCTCTTAGTGTGTCTGCTTTCCCTTTTGAAAGCCTGGATTAATAGTCCTCACAAGCAGCAGATGCGAGGATTGAGTGACTGCTTCATAAGGTTTTTAGCATCCTCAGAGGAAAAGGTGCCTGAGAAAGGAAAAAGCGTTAAGTCAAGATTCCAGATCACATTAAGAATACTTTAAGCATCCTGTTGTACTGAGAGCTCTTCAGTTCCTTACACATATACATTACTGCCAGTGCTTTACTGGAACGGACTTTCACAGATCTCACCCTCTTCACCACCCCTTTTACACTTCAGGGCTGAACACAAACTAGGCTCCTACACAAGCCTTTCTGCAGGTCCAGTAAGCACTGATTAATGACCTCCGCTTGCAAAGGAGGCTACTTACCTTAACCATGAAATAATGAATGCTATTGATCCGACAAGCTACTGCTATAGAGTGTTATTGATCACCCAATCTTTGGTTAAAATGGTCCTCATTTAGCAATTTCATTGTCGCAAACACCTGGAGCAAAGCATGCTTATAATTAAATAGTTTGGGGGAGTTAAAGTGAAAGGTGATGGACAGAGATCTCAGGTTTCCCCCATTTATTCTTTCGCCTGAGCTATTGTTTGTGTCAGGAGGGATATTGATTTTCTATAAAAATAAGAAAACAAGAGGCACCGAGGGGCTGCAGAAGGTCAGGCCGGGCTTGAGAAGGAGGGGAAGCTGAACACTCTGTCTTTGTCACTTGCCTTCCAAGAGAGAGGAATTTTTTCTTTACGGAGAGAATTGGCCTCCAATTCATCAGCTTAGCCAGGCTCTTGACTGCCACTGCAGGCTGTCATTGAAACAGCTCCCTTCCAAAGGGTAAAGCAACTGAACTTCACACTCAGGATGAACACTGGGTACACAGAATACTGTACTGGTTTTGGCTGGGATAGAATTAAATTTTGCTTATAGTAGTTCCATGGTACTACGTTTTGGGTTTGTGACCAAAACAGTGTTGATAACACACTGATGTTTCAGTTATTGCTGAACAGTGCTGTAAGAAGCGCCAAGGCCATCTCTTCTCACACTGCCCTCCTGCCAGCGAGTAGGCTGGGGGTGCACAAGATGCTGGGAGGGAACAGCTGACCCAAGTGACCAAAGGGATGTCCCACACCATATGATATTGTGCTCAGCAGTAAAAGGTGGGGGAAATAAGAAGGAAGGGGGAACATTTGGAGCTACGGCGTTTTTCTTCCAAAGCAACTGTTCCTGCTTTCCTGGAAATGGCTAAACATCTCCCTGCCAATGGGAAGCAGTGAATGAATTCCTTTGCATAGCTTTTGCTTTACCTTTTACACCGACTTTATCTCAACCCACAAGTTTTCTCACTTTTCCGATTCCCTCCCTCCTGCCACCATAAGGGAGTGAGGGGGGGGTTGTGTGGAGCTGAGCTGCCTATCGGGATCAAACCACAACTAATACATCAGCATCAGGCCACTGCAGTCACACACATTGCTGGGTCAGGACAATCACCAGTTTGAAAAAGTTGTATTAAGAGTTATGGCACTTGAGAGTGGATTAGACAAACTGCACATCTCTTACTAGTAAGCACATCATTCAATGTGATTTTTCAGACAGCTCTCGTGCTACGGTTTGTTCCACCCTCAAGCCAAACCCAAACCATTCTGGGAGTACTGAGCTTAGACCAGCAAGAGAAAGAACTTCAGCACTCAATATATAATTTGCCTTTGCTTTATTGTGGCTGCAGGGAATCTCAAAGCATCAAGGGACAGAAGGGCATGCTACTTCTAACTGTCTTAGCAGTTAATTGTCTCCTTTGTACAAATATACCAAAGGCTACTTAACAAAGACCACTTGTTTCCTCTGTTGTTTCCACGATCATTTACATATCAGGCTTTGAGTTCATGTCATTACCCAATTTAGAACCGTCATCATTCCCTCATCGAATTCCTGCATCCCTCATCCTTCCTTGTCTCAATTTATGTTCATCTCTTGCCATGCCTGGCAAACATGTCAAAGATTTCATTTCATCCGCACTTTGAATCACGATCCTGCAGCATATCATCCTCCAGGAAAAGACTGGGTACACTCCCAGAAGCAAACTAGAAGAACTACCTCCTCATTAAGAATCTATATCCAAAACTTTCTCAGTGAATGGGAGTGGGGATTTGATCTGA
Source organism: Scolopax mira (assembly GCA_004320125.1). NCBI lineage: Eukaryota > Metazoa > Chordata > Aves > Charadriiformes > Scolopacidae > Scolopax > Scolopax mira. Next base: position 36,480 of record BJBW01006246.1, read on the forward strand.
CTTGGAGGAGCTTCCTAGAAAGCAGAGAAAATGCTGGGTATTTCAGCATTCACAGAGATTCACTCCCACATAACAAGGAAAAGCAACTGTCCATGGACAGGAGGAAAAAGGAGGTTAAAAAAAAAAAAGGGTTCTGAATATACAATTTGTTTTGCAAAAAAACACTTAGCTTTGTGACACTCCCCACTACCAGATGAGTAAACAGTAGTGGAACCAATTCAGTATCAAAGTGTTTCATAAATCACTAGATTACCACAGACTTCTTCTAAATCCCACAACCTGTATCAGTCACTTTCCCTCCCATCAGCTTGTGATGACAACCATACCATTCCCTCTCCTAGGCATCCAGTTTTCTTCTCCCTTCCTCAGGATATGCCCTTGTTATACATCTGTGCAAAGTACTTCTCCTACAGTACCAGAGAAAAGCAGCCAGAGCAGAGTGAGGTAAGCTACTAAGAGCAAAGTCCTATATTTAGAGCAGCAGAGACCAAAGCACGATCTTCCACTGCTGTGAGGGAAACTGCAGTGAAGAGGGTTGTGTGTGTTTGTTTCTCTGTCCAACTGTGACCCTCCCTAGTGAGTCACAGCACAGATCACACACGTGGTGTTGGAGAGGTCAAATATTTCAACCCCTTGCTTTCCAAAGAGAATCGCAAGGATTTGGCAGCTGACAGTAAATGTCATTTGATGCAGACACTTGCACAATAATTAGTTGGAGAGCAAGGGACAACTGAGCCAGAACAAAGCAATCTCCCAGCATGGTCCTCAAGTAACAGTCCAGACAAAGCTATTTATTTACTCTTTCAAAGGCTGGCACAAATAAAGGCTGGATGAAAGCCTGCTGGTTTAAGTTCAAGTTTGACGTGATGGAACAGACTCTGACTGGTGGAAAAAAAAACCTCAAGGAACACTGTCCATCACTGCCACATCCAAGTAAGGGTATCTCTCAGTCCATCACCACTGACATGCAACATTCAGGAGCTACTCAGCACATTCCCTTTCCTAGGCTACCAGCAAATAGCTCTGAAAAGATAAAAGTGCTTTTAACATCTAATAACAAAAAAGCATCCACTAGTCTCTTGAAAAGGCCTATTTTGCATCCACTTTTTAGAAGAAAAAAAAATTACTACTTTTTTTGCTACTTCCACCCCGTAAGAGTTGCATATAAACCACACAAATTCAGTCAAAATGCAACAGCAATCTCCTATCAGGGGGAAGGTGGTCTCCTGTAGCAGTCCCCCTATCAGGGGATCAGGACAGTGAGGACATATTACAACCTATGCTTCTCAGTGTCTCCTAGAAAATACCTCTGAGAAGTCTGCACTTTCAGCTATTACCCACAAAGCCCTCGATAATCAAGTGCCACTTGTTCATTCTTACAAACCGCAGGAGCCAGAACACCTACATGAACCTTAACATAGGAACAATTATATTGTATAAAACAATTACACTTTCCAAACCCACTGTCCTCTGTCTGATAGTGCCTATATGGTGAGTGCTTGAGGAAAGAATATGAGAACATGCCAAATACAGACTGTTTCCTGCATATATTCCTCCAGCTTCTAGCAGTCAGCAGGTTAAGGACTTCCTGAGCTGGATCTTCCATCTGGGCTGTAATGCCTAACAGCCCCTTATAAATCTAGGCTCCACATCCCCCTTTTGGACACATTTAAATTTTTGACCTCCAAAATGTCCCACAGCAGAGTTCCAAACCCCATGTTTTATGAAAAATAATTTTTTTTGGTTTGTTTCCTCAAATTCTCTGTCTTCTTACACAATGATAATTAGCGAATAAACAAGTCCATTCACTTTCTGTATGGCATTCATTAAGAAATCCCTTCCATTTGATTCTCAGCAGTTGTTTCTTTTCTAACCTGAAAAATCTTTTTATACAGAAGCCATTTTATAACCCAGACCTCCTATGGAGAGAATAAAAGTCACACTTGAGGGCAAAACTTCCCAAGAGTGACAAACAAACAAATCCAGACCATGATATTTACACTTCTCATTTTCATCACCTGTATCAGAGTCTGCCACAAATTCACCAAAGTTCTCCAAAACTGGACACAGAAACATGCCAGCCTCCACTGTTTGCACAAGCTTATCCTCTAAGTATGAATTCAGTTTCCCTTAACTTCTTTATCGTCTCACTACATTTTCCCCATAGCTGGCCTTTCAGGACCTTATTCCAGATTCAGAGCAGCCATTCAGAACTGCAAACAAGATGTTTTGATTGAGGATCACACAATAACCTGCACAGAGGTCACAAAGGGAGATCTGCCTGTTCTCTATTACTAGTTATGGTAAATTCTGAAAACAAGAAACTGAGATCAGTTCATATCAATCACACAACACAAGTGCCAACAGTGGATTTACTCTCCAAACTTCAGGCCACAAGCATGCCACTTTGTAGCTGCAGGGCCACAGCCATTTCAGAGGGCTCCTTGTGTAACAGAATCTAGAAACGTATCAGCTTGACAACTTTTCAAGGAAGTGTTTTGGGTTATCAGTACAGCATTGATAGGAAAGACTTGGAAAAAATCTACAGTTTAGAAGTAGCTGAGATGTTTCTCCTCTTCAAAAAGAGAACAGCACTGAATAATTTTGATAAGAACTCCTAAAGGCAAGGCACTGAATTTACAAGCAGTTGCAAGCAGGGGGGCCATCTGACTAGCACACGAAAGAAACAGAGATCTCACCATTCTGACATGTTTTCATCTGAGCCCTGTTTCTGTTCATCAGCTTCACACTCCATTCGCTCCTTCCTTCCCCCTTTGCTGAGGAAGGGCCTGTTCTCTCCTGATTCACAAAGGCCATGACCAGATGATGTCCAAGGGGTATTTTCTTTCCAGCGCGAAAGACGCTGTTTCTTGGCTGACTTAAATCTGTAGTTCCACTCTGACACCCTGAGCTTTTGCTGGAGACTGGCAGCCACCTCCGATGTCACACGTTTGACTTTCCGTCGGCGCCTGAGAGGTCGACAGGGTGCGTTCTCTGTAAAGGAGTCTGACTCATGCCATGAGTGTTGCTTGCTCCTCAGGGTGGCACTGAGAGCTGGGTGTCGTTTGACTACTGCCATGTCATCAGAGTCACTGAAATTGGTTGTCAGCACCTCACGGCAATCCTTGACAGCTTCGTCCAAGCTTGACTCCGAAGCCTCGCTGTAGCAGCAGGCATGTTCTGCCTGGTGCGTGAAGTCTGAGCGTCGTTTACGGCCCCGTCTCTTGCGAAGCTGACGCCGCTGCTGCCGTGGGCTTAGAGCCATCTCTTCCCATAGCTCATCCAGCTTGTTTTGTTCTGAAGTCTGCTCTAAGGCTGAGGCCAAGTCATGCACCAGTTCATCCATTGGCAATGCCTACTGAAAATGACAACAATTAGCACCAGACATAAATGCCGCTACCAACTGCATTGGCTTTGTGTGACAAGGTTTTGGTAGTGGGGAGGCTACAGGGGTGGCTTCTGTGAGTAGCTGTGAGAAATTTTCCCTGTGTCAATGGAGCCAATGCTAGCTGGCAGCAAGATGGACCTACCACTGGCCAAGGCTAAGACCATCAGTGACGGTGGCAGTGCCTCTTTAAGAATGGGAGGAAAAATACCCTCTGTAACTGCAGCTAGAAAGAGGAGGAAAAATACATGAGGGACACAGCTTTGATGGGCAACTCGTGTCCAGCCAGGGTCAACCCAGCACACCAGCAAATCACTAGGCTACGGTATGCTATAGCCTTTGAAACATTAACCAAGTTCCATACTTACTTTGGAGTTGCCTGGAAGAACCCAATGTAGGACAAGTGCTGCTTCTTGTGCTAACACTCACTCCTTCCTTTAGGAAGGGTCAAATCCCTCTTCTAACCACAGCAGCAGAGATCTCACTACTGCAGCAGTTCGACCAAGTGCTGTGTGTCTGAAAAGGCCTTATGGTTGCATCTTTCGTGCTGAAGTAACACAGCCTATTACACATCTTAAGGGTATGAGCGTCTGTAACTAGGTTGCTACCCCGTGTCGGTAAGCTACAGAGAAGGGTCCGCCTGCTCAGCAAACAGACCGAGTCTTCCCAAAAGTAGACAAACAGCAAAGCTGAGAGTAAAACACATGGTAAAGCAGGTAGATAGCCAGCCGGCAGCATTTCAATAGCAAAAATAAGGTGCGTGGGACCCTGTGCTCCTTAGAACGGTGTGTTTGAGATTGAGTCCAAACCCCTACAGCCAACAACAATCCCACCTCTTCCCCCTCAGGGCTGTCAGGGAGCCAATACCAAAGCCCTATCCAAACCTCTCACCTCACGACCTCCCTTCTCCCCACCCGTGCCTTGCAGAGGTGGGATTTCCATCCCCACCACCACCACCACCTTCATTACCGGGGCTCAGAAACACCCCCACCCCCGGTAAAACACCTGCTGCCCGCAGCAGGCCGCCGCCGCCGCCTCCCTTCTCCTTCTCACCGACCCGGCCATGACCGCCTTTCCCTCCCCTCTGAGGAGAAGCCGCTGACTCCTACCGGGAAGACCCCCCCCCCCCCCCGCCCCCTCTCCACACGCACACAAAGACACACACCCCCCTCTTCCCTCACGGACCCTCCACCGGGCCTCACCCCGACCACACTCACCGGCCAGCGCCCCGCTCCGCCAGCCCCCTTCGTCAACGGCGCTTCCGGCCTCCCCGGGCCACTTCCTCCCCGCCCGCCCCGCCTGAGGGGCGGGTCTGGCGGGCGGTGGCGGGGGGGGGGTTGGCCCGGCCGGGAGGCCGCTGCGCCGCCGAAGCGGCGGCGCAGCGGCCTCCCGGCCGGGCCAACCCCCTCCGCCGCCGCCGCCCCTCAGCCCCGGTCCACGGTGCTGCGAGGGTCTTGATCGCCTCACGCCGTGGTGGGAGCCATTACACTCGTTTACCTGCTAAAGGCGGGGGGCAGCCCTCGCCACACGCTTCCCCTTTCCTTCCTGGGTTCTCTCTATACACATATATATATATTTAATTTTTTTTTTGGTTAAGAACTCCCTGCTCAAACTCCTCCATTTCGCTGCGGCCGGCAATTAGTTCTCTCCTAAATAAAGCTCTCCCAAATAGCACACACATGCACACACCTTGTCATTTTACACTGCACCATCCGCATAAAGCCAGGTGTGACCCTGCCACTATGTTCCTTGAATTTCACATCTTTCATGTTGGAGGGTTGAGGTTTCTTTAGCCCAGGTCGCCTGCTTTCATTTTCAGGCCAATGCTGGTTCATTTTTGGTGGTTTTTTCCACCTTAACGTTTTAGGGAGGCAGCATTATCAAAGGCTTTGCTGAAGTCCAGATGTATTACGTTCGCAGCATTCTCTTCACTAATTTCATTAATTCGATCAGAGAAAGTAATCAGGTTTCTCTGACGTGATTTGTTCTCTATAAATCTACACTGCTGCTTATTGCTCTCTTATCCTTTGTATTTTTACCTTTTTTTTTTCCCCACCTCTGTTTATTTCATCATGTCACCAGGAACAGAAGTTACTCTGAAAGGGTGATAATTGCCAAGATCACTGCTTTCCTCCCTGCTCCCCCCCTTAAAAGACTGGCGCAGTGCTTGCTTTTCCTCAGTCCTCTGGCACCCTCCCTAGTTTGTCGAGATACTTCAAAAATAAGAGAATCCTGGAGTTTGCCATTGATTTCTACACCCCTATAGGACAGTCGTCGTTTCGCTTCACTGAGCTCTCTCTACATGCCGTTTCTCTAACCAGTCCTTTATGTCGGTCTGAGCTGTCATGTTAACGTTTTCATTACCTTTTCGTTCTCTGAGAAATTTCCTTGGAAAAGAAACGTTAAAAGAAGAAAAACAGTCATTAGGTAGATCATTTTTATCCCATTCCCAATAGCTGACTTCATTTAAGTTACTTTCTCAGCACCAATTTGTCTGTGAAATTCTGTCCTTTTGCCTTTTTAACCCTTTCTGTGGCAATAACTCACCCTACTTGTCTGCAGAATTTTGTTTTCCCTGCTGGTCTCCTATTTCCAGTACAGGGGTTTTCTTTTTACTCTCAGATCTGAGAGCCAATCCCTCCTAAAATCTAATCCTGTTTCACCGCTGCAATCCTTTTTCATGCTTCAGGATATAAAAGAGCTACAAAATGTCTGGGTTAGAGAGAAACTCCCCTGATGGGAAGGTTATTCTGTAAACATTCACTTCAGAGCTTCTTACCCCTTCATTTCAAGCACTGGCTACTGGCTGCCATTCCAGGTAGGATAATAAACCAGACAAACAATTGTGTACAAGAAATCCTGCATTTGGATGTCCTGGGGAATAGCAGCAGATGCCCCTTCTAATTTCTCTTGTTTTCCCTTCGTTTTCCCAAATAGGCCTCTTCTGTTTCTGTTGGCCAACAAACTGTTTTGCAACTGGTATATATTTTACTTCACCTATCCACTTTTTTAGCCATTTTCAACACTTGAAACTAAGTTTCAACAGATGTTGGCAGCATTTGTCCCAAGTAAAGGCAGGAGATTGGTGTGTGGGGTTTATTTTCTGGGAGAGGGCAAAAGCAAAAGATAGGGCAGAAGCTGCTTATGTAATTGCAAGAGTCTCAAGAACTAAAAGGGCACAGCAATGAAGCACAGAGGAAAATCAGAAAATTGGGAATAAAAGTTGGAGAAATACGATGGGGCAGTTGGGTTAATCTGGTTTTGAGCAGTTTATGGTATTTCTGTCACGTCTTACAAGGTTCACTCTGAAGTGGGCTGGTGCCCATAAATTTTGAATCCTTGTCTGCGTTCAACTTCATCCTGTGTCCCTGGCAAATTATTTACCCTCTGTGCACTTTGCAGGTTCCCTGCATGGACAAGGGGAACTGGCCCATCTTCCCAGCACTAGTTTTGCTCTTGAAGTGCTCTAGAGATACAAAACGCCGTGCACTCTTACCCCGACTGGATTGTTATCCCTCCCTGGGCTTTGTACATCCAGGTTTCTTTTTCCTGCCCAGAGGCCTAGGGTCACCAGTGCTGAACTGCTGCTGGGCCTGGAGGCGAGAGAGGAGGCATTGGTGGTGAGGGACATTTCCAAGGCAAGCAGGAGAGGATGCATGTGGTTGCCATGCCTTTGCCCAGTTCCCTGTCTGGTAGGCAGTGGGAGAGGTACGTCCTGGTAGGACCAGGAGAGGAGAAGGGTCATTGCTCTACCCCAGCAAGCGCTCTGCCTGGTCCCATGGTGCTCCTCAGCGAAACCTTCCAGGGGTTAAAAGGAAAAAGAGAGAGACAGAAAGGGGACAAGAGACAAAGGGAGGAATAAAGTCAAAAAATGTGCCGTGAAGCTTCTTGCAGCAAAACGCGGAGAAAGTCATTTCCAACTTCTTTCATCTCAGAGATGAAGCCACTAAATAAAAGGGCAGCGCAGAACACAAGGGCTTTTAATCTGTCTCATCTCCTTCATAATAACTGCAAATTTTCCCTGGGCTCCTGGGAGTGAGCCTCTTTCCTCTGTCTTTGCCTTATCTCCCCCCTCCATATTTCACAGCCGGCTCGGCTCCCCTCACTCGGCTGCCCCCGGCCTAGTCTCCGAGAGGCCTGTGGGAGCCGCCAGCTCCCAGGGCCTCATTGTTCCCGGCTTGGGAGGAAGCTCAGGGAGGGAATTGAAGGCAAGTCAAAGGGAAACGGCATCATCGCTGCTTCATTAATGGGAACCTTTCAGCAGAAAACATATCAGAGCGAGGTCTTTTCAGAGGCAGTAATTAGCAATTTGGAGCCTTCCCCCCTCAGGAGATGCAGCTGCGATCTAACAAGTGGGAGCAGTGCTCGCCTCCTTTTACGCTTCATATTTATTGTTTTTCATTTTCTCCATCTTCCTCCCATTGTCCAGCCTCCTCCTCGCTGCCAGATAAGGGCCCTTTATTAATCGCTCCCTTTTAATTCTTCATTAATGATAATAACTTTCTCTGGCACGCGGAGAGGAGTTAATCTTTCCTGGGTATTGAGAAAGGACAGGGCTGAAAGGGAGGGAGTGAAGAAGTGCATGGTGGACAAGGCTATACCACCACGTTTCCCTCCCGCCCCACCACCCGGAAGGAGTTTCTGAAGACTTTGGCTGGCGAGCTGTTGAGTTGCCCATTGGAAAGCCTTGGGCTTTCAGTTTGGTCAAGCACCTGTGTGAGGTGACCGCCACCAGGCTGTCTCAGCATTGGCAGCCCAGCAACAAAAGCTGGATGAGGATGGCAGGGAGGGGAGGAGGCTGTCACACCCTCTGAGGCTGTTTGCATGGGACTACATTCAGTGAGCACCAGCCCCAAGAACACGCTTGGGAGGACAGTGACACAATACCCAACACACTTACAGAGCTTAGCTTCTCTTGCTAGCACTTTGTACCACTGGCTTCATGGGAACCCCTGCTAATAAAGGCCATACAACTGATCTTGCCTTCTAGCGGTAGCCTCCCTCAGCAGTTCCTAGAGATCTTGATGTGCTGCAACCAGTTAAGAATATTTTACTACTACCAAATAAGAGGAAAAAAGGAACAAATGCTACTGTCATCAGGATAGGTGGCTCCACAAGCTCACTGAGAATTGCCAGGTCGGTAACAGTAAAAGATGCTGAGGGAGGGGAACAAACAGCCTGAGGAGAACCCAGAAACTCCAATGCAGGAGCTCAAGTACATCAATCAGCTGCAGAGACCGTCACACAGCTTCACACCCTGATGTCGTTCCATGGGTGTTGCTGAAGTAGCCAGCCACAGTTCAAGTTAATGATTCCTGTGGCCCTGGAAGACAAGTCATCACACGCTCACCTGTGACAGGGGTGACACAACACCATCAGTATCGTTGCATGCTGATCTAAGGCAACTGTCCGGCAGTGCTGGGAACTCGTTGAGAAACCAAGCTGCTGAGAGAGTCAGGGCAGGAGAGGGGAGAAACAGAAAAAAAATAATTTGTGTTTTCATTTGCTGCTTCTTTGATGTCATTTGCAGGGCAGATATCCTATCTACACTCTTTTAGAGACCATGGTAGAAAATACCTTTTTCTCTACAGTCAGTGCTGTCTCTTGGCCCAACATCAGGACTCTTGCCAATGGCTGTGGGGCAGAGAAGGTCAGTTTATTTCTGGTTACTGTTCTGCAAGCATCAGCCTGAGTTTCCCCTAATATACTCTGGTTCTAAAGTGTCTTTGAGGGTGAAGTGAAACTCAGGCCTACATTTATGTTCGTCTGAGTAATCTGCTGCCAGCATCTTTGGTGTTCATTTAATGTGAACTTTGAAGGATACCTGATAGTCCCAATAATCAGGGATGACCTGCATTTCAATGTCCTGTGACAGACCTGTGCTTAATTTCCAGTGAACCTAGGACACTGTGGGGAAACGTCTAGAAGAACTTTCTAGCTATAGACTTTAAAGAAAGAAAGTGGGGCCAGCCTGTCTGTAAATGTTGCCTTTTAACCTCCCAGTAGGACAAGCTCATCCTATTATATGTGGGCTGGCTTTTAGGACTGACCAACCCCAGTATCTCTACATGAGGCCAAAAGACTTCACTTGCACACAACAAATGGAAGTGATTTTCACACCTAACAGCAATAATTAATTTTGTATTTTAAAACATGCATCTTTTCTTTAGACTCACTGAATCAGAGCTTTTCTGGTGTAACAATGCTCTCCTGCACTGGCAGGACAGTAGGTCTATCAAATCCTTTCCTCCACCCTTGATGCCCCACTAGTAATAAAGATGCTCTGCTTCTGGGACTGTTGCCTGCCTTCACGCATCTGGCAGTGTTTGAAAACAGACTGAGCTGAAGTGAGGGGAACCAGAAGGTTTGTGGAACTGGAAGGAAGCAAGGGCCACTTTCCTTCCAATATTGTGCGCTGGGCACTGAACAGAAATGCAGATCCTACCTCGGTCAGGATTCACGGGGACTTTGTGGCTGCCAGCAGTCAGCTGAGCAATGACCATGCGTAGGGTCAGGACTTGTGACAAGGTGCCACTCCTGCCGATATGGCCAAGTCAAACTCCTGGTTGTCATGGAGAGTACACTGTAAATACAGGTGAGAGGCAACAGAAACCAAGTGTGATTATTACTGTGACAGGAGAGAGACAAGGCATCACAGACGCAAAGTTCCTCAGAAAAGACATTTAAAAAAATCAAGAAAAATCAGTTTTACTTGGAATCCTTTATGGAAAAGACATTTAAATATAGCAAACAGGATGTTAATAACGCTGTAAATTGGAAGCAAGAACTAAATAAAAAGAGAAACTGAACACAAGCAAGGCAGGAACTGAAGAACCACTAAATGAATTACAGGGATCCCTTTAGCCTTACAACTGAAAGCCTGGTCATGAGCACCTATTCATCTCTTGTCTAGCACATTTTATTGGGTAATTTTGCTTTATTTGGCAACAGATCCATGATTTCTGTAGGACTGGAATGGTCTGGGTTCTTACTGTGGTGCCTGTCCACCTGCCATTGCTGGTGTAACACTAGTAGCCTCTGAGTCACCCAGAGGAGCACTTGGCAGTCTCCCAGCTGGCCTCAGGGATCCAGCTAAATCCCCTGAGGATGCTTTCATGTTCAGAAAAAAATACATTTACCATGGCAGCAGAGAGCTGGCAGTGGTACGAATGATGCTGGTGAGGGCTGGAACATCATGAATGTTAATGCTGGGTGTCAGGAGCTGAGCGCTAGCTTGCCCTCAGCAAGAGCAAGTGGTGTTTCAAAAGCTACAAGCCTCAATGAAAGCCAACACGGCCAAGTGTGGGGATCACCCACAAGGACTGGTGAAGCCTCGAGGAGGCTGGAATGATGCCTTTTGCAGTTATAACGATTGGAGATTTTGCTTCCTGGGGCATCCTTGCTCCTCTCCTGCTGTCCCTGCATCTTGCAGTTATCTGCCTGCTGCAGTGAGATTATCTGTCTGGTGGGCAGGAGAGCAGCAGGTCTTGTGCAGGGCATGTCACAAGTCTGCATTAAGTAGGTGGACAGAGGTTGCCAGAAGGCCTCATTGGATGCATTGTCATTCCTTATTCAAGGGGAAAGTGAAGGTGCTCTGCTCGCTGGATGCGTGAAGCGGCTGGGTGTTTCAGCCAGGGGCAGACTTGTCAGAGTAGCCCTGCAGGTTGGCTGGCATTCATATGTTGGGTTGGGCCAAATGGATTATGTTTAAACACAGAGCTATTATGCATATGGGACCTATAAATGTGTAGCTTTAGAAAGCAACGAAGAGTCACATTTTCTGAGTCATAAGTGTTACTGGCACACAGTCACATGCAACAGCAGCTGGATCCCTGCCCCTGCAGCCTCCTTTATCTCCATGTATGTGCCCATTCCTCCTGCCACTGCTTGCTTTCTGCACAGCGTACTTGCTGGGTCCTTGCCTCTTGTTGCTCAAGATCCAAGTAGACCTGCTGCAAGGCCCTGTCCCTTGAGCAGATCCTGTTTGATGACTTACCTGGCTTTTTCACACCGGGTGCTGTGGCTTTCCACTGCCATTCCCAGCACTACATCCAGGCACCCCCTCCTTCTGCCCCGCGGCTGTGGCCAGGGGAGCCTTCGGTGCTGACATTGCCAAGCCTTTCAGAGGGTTGAGAGCACTTCGTGGTAAGGAAGAAGGCGGCAGCGTAGATCTGCAGGGAGGGGGAGGGAAGCAGCCTGACAATCCCCTTCGAATTATAAACATATCCTCTTTAAATACATTTCTAAGGATAACATTTGTATTACTGTGTCCTGTGGCTGCTGATAGGGCCCTGCTTATCGCCTCGGTCTCTCCTCCTTTCTCTGGGCCCTGCTGGGAAAGGTTCCTATCTGGAGCCAAGCTGGCAATCCTCCGCCAAGCAATTGTTTCAGTCCAGGGGAAAAATTAATTTCTGCCTATCGTTAATTGAGAGAATTGTGTGGAGAGCTGGGAGGGGGGCTGGAAGGGGGGAGTGGGGGATGGAGTGGGGAAGAGAGAGATCGTGTTATTAACAGTGTCCCTTTCATAACCAAATACCCTGATTTCCATCAGTGAGATGAGAGGCTCATTACAGCAAGAAGGTGATTAGAGAACTTGGAGGAGCTATCAGGCTAAGCAGGAGAGTGGCAGGGAATTCGGGAGGGACTCCCAGCAGAAGGGCAGCTGCAGCAACCAACCATCCCCTCTCACCCTTGTTGCCATCTCCTCCACCCCTCCTCTCCCTGTCAGCCCCACTGACCCCCTACCCACATCTGAGGAAAAAGCAACGAAATTGTTCCAAAGATGAGCAGTTTTAGTGGCTGGAGAGATGCCTTACGTGCTGGCAGAGACTGTGCACTCATAACCAAAAGCCCACTGGCATTGTTCAGCTCCTAAAGGCCCAGCTGACAGCTCATCTTAAATGCCTTTCCCTGATGGCAAAAGCAGAGGATGCACAAAAGTGTTGGACTCCCTCATAGCTATGAGGTCTCTCATTAGCTCATTCCTCAACAGGTGGCTAGGACCCCTAACTGTCTCTCTCACTCACAAAAATGGCATAAAAGCGGAAGAAAACTACCCCAGATTGTACTCTGATATACTTCCCTTGTTTTAGAGGTATCACTGCTGTGATACAGCCCACCAGCCCCCAAGCCATCGCATGCACTATGTATACATCTTCATGAATTTACTGTCCTTCAGCTCACAATCACTCCCCTGACAAATAGCTATAGAATCCCCTTGATTCCTGACATTGCTAGAAATAACTTTCTCCCCCTTCGGGAAGGTAAGCAGCCTTGAAAATTCATCCAGCCCACATAAACACCAGGGGATGGGACTATGATTAAAAGTTGAACTTCTCCTACTTTGCTTGTAAATGATGCAATGACAAAAACACCACCACTTCAATTTTCCTTCTTTTTTCAATATAAACCCTTGGCATCCCAGACAAATTTGCAGTGAACAGGAAGATAATAAAGATTCTACTGAATTAGAGTAATGCATCTAACCCATTACTCCCATGTTAATATTAGTTAATGCTTCAGTTATTAGGATTTTTTTGTTGTTAGTCTATTGCTTAATGTACTTAAGAGTGTCAAAAATCCTGTTCCAAGATAACAAAGGAGTCTTTGGCAAGGTCCACACTGGACACTCTGCAACAGAGAAGTCAAAGTGTCAGTTGAGCAGCCACAGGTTGAAAAAAAATTATGGGGACTGAACTTTACCATTTCCTTTGACAAAAGCCATTCCTGTCGGCACAGGATAAGGGACAGATTGTCTCACTCTATAGACTGCAGGAAACTCAATGCAGCATGGCACATCCAACAAATCAATGTGAAAACAAATACTTTTAGAAGGTAAATGGACTACTTCTTGTCTAGATCATGCAGAACATGAAGGCACACAGAAGTGATCACTAGCACAGTGGAAGGAGTTCTTCATATTTGCACAAACAACCCCTCCCAACTTCTACCCCAGAGAGATCTCCTATCTTTTCTTAGCTTAATCTCATCTGCCCCTACCATGTGTTGAACTCCAGTAATCTCCAGCTCCTCTGGGAGATCCAGACAGAAGCAGACCCTCAACACAAGGCAAGGTCTTCCATTTTAGCACCAAGTTTTCATTGTTGACAAGTAGAAGACATGTCTGGGAATATATGGTTTCTTGGAAAGCTAGCTGGAGGGCAGAGTGGTCACCAAGATCCATTCAACCCTTATCAATTTCTCTTCATTCACTTATCCACGTGGGACAATTACTGGCAAAGAGCAAATTGTTAACAGACATTTAAGAGTAGTCCCAGAGCCAGACTTGGAAATCTTTGAAGCCTGGATGATTTGTGAGAGTCCGTATATTTAGCCTTTCCTTTTTAACAAAGTGTCCCTTTCTTGCTGATTTCTTGAGCAAATCACCAGTAAAATGGAAATGGAGACAAATGCTTGTCCTAAGTAGTTTGTGTGTTGAAATTCTGGGTTACTCATGTCATTTTCTTCTAAAGGTGCTGAGGGCTTTGCCTTGAATTTCTAGTATTGCCAGACAACTAATGAATAAATAGGAAGATCACGTATTAATAGTGTCCTGGTTTCATCTGGGATAGTTAATTTTCTTACTAGCAACTGGTATGGTGCTGTATTTTGGATTTAGGGTGAGAATAATGCTAATAACACACTAACAACCAGTCTACAAAAAGGGCAAGAAGGGGGACCCAGGGAACTGCAGGCCAATTAGTCTCACCTCTATCCCTGGGAAAATAATGCAACGACTTGTTCTGGATGTCATCTCCAAACACATTGAAGATAAAGAAGTTATTAGAAGTGGTCAACATGGATTTACCAAGATAAATCATATTTGACCAATCTGATAGCCTTCTGTGATGTTATAACTAGATGGCTAGATGAGGGGAGAGCAGCAGATGTCATCTACCTTGACTTCAGCAAGGCTTTTGACACTGTTCCCACAACACCCTCACTAGAAAATGAAGGAAGTGTGGGCTAGATGAGGGGGCAGTGAGGTGGATTGAATCCTGGCTGGGTGAGAGAACTCAGAGGGTTGTCATTAATGGATCAGGGTCAAGTGGGAGGCCTCTAACCAGGGGCGTCCCCCAGGGGTCAATACTTGTCCCAGTCCTGTTCAACATATTCACCAATGACCTAGACGAGGGGACAGAGCGTATCCTCAGCAAGTTCCAAAGATAGCAAACTGGGAGGGCTGGCCGACACTCCAGAGGGCTGTGCCACCATTCAGCGTGATCTGGACAGGCTGGATGGCTGGGAAGAGAAGAACCTAATGAGGTTCAACAAGGGCAAATGTAAGGTCTTGCACCTGGGGAGGAAGAAACCCAGGTACCAATATAGGTTAGGTGCGGATCTTCTAGGAAGTACTTCTGAGGAAAAGGATCTGAGAGTCCTTGTGAACAGCAGGCTCTCTATGATCCAGCAATGCATCCTTGTTGCCACAAGAGGAGCAGTGGAATTCTGAGCTGCATAGGGAGAAGTGTGTCCAGCAGGTTGAGGAAAGTCATTGTCCTCCTCTACTCTGCACTGGTGAGGCAATAACTGGAATGCTGCGTACAGTTCTGAGCTCCCCATTTCAAGAGGGACAAGGAACTACTGGAGAGAGTTCAATGTAGGGCAACCAAGATGATTAAGGGATTAGAGCACTTCCCTTAATGAGGAAAGGCTCAAAGAGCTTGGGCTCTTTAGCCTCAAGAAGAGAAAGCTGAGGGGAGACCTTATCTATGTTTACAAGTTCCTAAAGGGTGGGATGAAGGATGATGGAGCCGTACTCTTTTCAGTGCTTTCCAGCAGTAGGACAAAGGGCAACAGGCATAAGCTGGAACATAGGAAGTTCCTCTCAAATACGAGGAAAAACTTCTTACAGTGAGGGTGACAGAGCACTTAACAGGCTGCTGAAAGAGGTCGTGGAGTCCCCTTCAAGACCCTCCTCAACGTACTCCTGAGTAATGTGCTCTAGGCAATCCTGCTTAGCAGGGGAATTGGACTAGATGATCTCTAGAGGTTCCTTCCAACTCTGTCAAATCCGTGAATCTGAATCTGTAATATTCTAGTTGTTGCTAAGCAATCAAGGGCTTTTCAGCTTCTCACACTGGCCCTCCAACAAGAAGGTGGGGGGCAGCCAAGAAGCTGTGAGGGGACAAAGCTAGGACAGCTGACCCCAAAGCAATATCCCTTACCATATGACATCACGCTCAGCATATAAAGCTAGGAGAAGGAGGAGGAAGGGGGGAGACGTTATGGCATTTGTCTTCCCAAGTGCCTGTTAGGCGTGATGGAGCCCTGCTTTCCTGGAGATGGCTGAACACCTGCCCACCGACAGGAAGGAGTAAACAAGTTCCTTGTTTTGCTTTGCTTACATGCATGGCTTTTACTTTACTTATTAAACTGTCTTTATCTCAGCCTACGTCCAATTCTTTGCCCCATTCCACCCGCAGTGAGTAGCTGCATGGTGGTTAGTTGCCAACTGGGCTTAAACCATGACAAATACATGGTCTAATACAATTGATATCAAGCCAAACATAGGTTTCATTCAGCCCCTCAGCTAATCTGACCAGAGGAGTTCTGGAGACAAAATAAAATAGCAGGTTAGGCAGCCGGACCCAGGAACTACACACTCCATCCTCAGTAGTTTGAGTCAAATGCCTTCTCGCCAAACCTTTAGCAGCTGAGACTCCACAGAGGCCTCCAGCTTCGGATACCCAGTCTGAGATATGGTTCTGTGCTCACATAGCCCAGGTTTCCTCAAAATGGGGAAGCCTAGGGTTTGCATCTCAAACCAAAAATGGTCAGGCATTTGCAAAAGACTCCACTACTAGCTATTTTCTTCCTCAGGTAGTATTCCACCACCAACTTGGCAAGGCTGCAGCAATGAGGTCTGAGGAAGAGCTTGTGTGGCCACTTCTCACACACTCTCTCTCTATATCCCATCAGGAAGCAGAAAAAGCGAGAGGCTGTATGCTCAGCCTCCCACTAAACCCATTCCACTTGATGGCTTGAAGTGTCAATTATAATGACTATTGTGGAACAAGACTAGAGGACAACTGGAATATGTAAAAGGAACAGAAGGGGGAAGTGTTTGGGGGGAAAAAAGAGCCAAGTAGTGACAGTGAACCAAGGACAGTGACTGAGGTAACACAAGAAGATGGATGGGATAGAGAAGAGAGGATTACACTATCTCAAACAGGGGAAAGCACTGAAAAAGGGAAAAAGAAGAGACCGAACTTAAATATTACAGTGATATAAGAGCTACAGAATCATTTCATTAAATGGGTCAGTGAGAAAAGAACATAGAAGTTAATGGTATACAAAGAGAGAGGAAAAAAATAAAAAGCAAATTAACAGAGGAAAGGTGGCAAACCAAACAGGGCAGTACACAGAGCTTCAGTGGTACTGAACTAAAATGACCAATGCTCCTATTTATTATTACTATCTTGGGAATCACCCTGTAGCTAACTCCTCTTTGCCTCAGTGTTTGGTCAGTCATCATGGGATTCAAAAGGGACAGCACGATTATTTGGACCACTTGTTTCTGTATTATCATGTGCTACTCTAGATCTTGTAATGAGTCAGCTATAAAAAAAAAAAAGCATAACTGAACCACACCATTGCACGTGAGTATTTCAGAAAATAAGAAGAAAGCTCCCTCACACACAGAGCCAGTCCTGCTGAAACCCATCCTGGTGCTCATGCTGCTTGGGCACCGCTGTGGGACCCAACCGTGGAGAGAATGAGACAAGGGTGAAAGTGCTGAAAATCAGTTCATAGGGCAACTCCGAGATGCACTGATGATCTCTGGAGTTCCAGGGCAGGGCAAGGTGGGACAGACCCTGTGCTGGCATATGAGGCATGCGCTTCCCAGCATCTTTCCTCCAGTTTGGCACAGAGGAAATAGAGAGAAGATCAGCCAAACTCATAGAGTGAAAGAGAGCATGACACCTGTACAAAGAGGGACAGGCAAACAAACAGAGCTGCAAGCAGAGAATATGAGAGAATTTCAGGAGGAAGAGTCTGAAAAACAGAAATGTGACTACAAAGAGAGGAGAGTAAGGGTGAATTAGACAGAGAGATATGGAGACACGGACTGTGTTTGGAGAAAAGAGCATAGGGGGAGAAAGGAGGGGGCAAAGTCCGAGGCACTCAGCGAGTTCAGAACAATCTCCATTCTCTACAGCGCTTTCTGTTTAAAAAAATAAAAAAGGAATGATGGAGAAGGGGAGAGAGTCAGACAAGTTTAATGATGTGTGTTCAAAGCTCAGATTGGAAAAATGACAGAGAAAAGCAGCCTGTTTCGGCTCTAATAAATTGTTCTTTGCTGTAAGAGACGCCTGTCGCAGCATTAATACAGGGCCCTAATACACGGGTCAGGGTTAAGTAATTTTCTCCGGCAACTTAAGCGAATAATGAAGCTGGCAGCGGCTAGTGGCGCAGTGGGAGAGATGGCCCAGGCCGCCAGCACTTTGTCTTCATTTATTATGCCAGCTCTCATGATTTGGGTACTGGCTGCAGCGACGGGAAGCCTCCGCCGAGGAGATATCGCTTCATTTCGGCAAGGTAATGAAAGCTGGGATGGGGGGAGGATAAACCAATTTGCTGGCTGACATGGGAAGGAGTGATTTGCAGACCTGGGTAAGGGAGGGGGGCGACCAAGCGAGAGGAAGCACAAGGCTAAACCAAGGGGGGTGCTCAAGGCCCTTCTCTGAGATAATGGCACCATGTGTTTGTGGGGAGGGCAACTGAGCAGGACCATGCAGGAGGGGATGATAGGGCTAGAGGCTGGAGTGCATCACATGTCAGGACCTGAGGGTTTCAGGAGTAGGTAAGAGCCACCAGGAAGAACAGTGTGGACAGGAAAATCTGGTGGAGTAGAAAGTGGCACCTGCTCTGGTCCAAGGACTGGTGGAAGTAGTTGGTGGAGTAAAGTTGAAGAACACGTAATGGTGGGACGATGGAAGACCAGCAGAGAACAGCCACATGGGGCAAGACAGGCACAAGCAGCAGGGTAAAAGGAAGAGCAAGGGATGTTGTCCTGGCACTATGGGGAAGGGAGAACCTCACGAGCAACTTGTCTAAGACTCAGACACTCAGCTTACTGAAGGTCATCCCCACCGAGCCTATTCCTCTTCTCACAAGGAAAAACCTCCAGATGAAGTATAAGACAACCCTGCAGCCTCATCCCTCTCAGAAGAGGGAACTTCTGTCCCCTGCACTCCATCCCCACCACATGGGCATAGGCAATCCATCTCCAAGCCTACTTCTTCAAAGAAGATTAGCAATGACCAATTTTAAGGCTTAACTCCCAAAACGTGGGTGTCACTTTGAGCAGCCTGGGCATACTGTTTGCATACTCACAGTCCCCTCTGATTGCCTTTGCACTACCATCCTCTCTTCTCAGCCTAAGAGGATGCCTAGAATCTAGTACACCACCTTTGTCCCTGCTTTGAAATACCTGCATCACTCGGAACACATCTCTACCTCCTTCAACATCCATGCTTCTCACTCCTAAGACAGCAAAGGGAATGGAGGCAACAGAGCCCTGGCAGAGGCAACCCTGGGACTCTCACACTTTCCTTCCCTCCCCCTCCTCTCGATGTGGGTTAAGGATTTCCAATAAGGACCAAGTGTTGGAGGCTTAACACTGCAGTCTCTGGAGAAGCAGGCCAATTTCACACTAATCTTCCCCATGAAGGGAGAGAGCATCGGAAGCAAGAATTACATCAAAGAGAAGTTAATGCTGAGAAGCAGACGACAAAAAGGAACTGCTTTCAGTTTCAAATGAATACACACAGCTGGATTAAGAGATCAGGCAGCTCAAAGCCTGTATCACAAGCCTTGGTACCCAGGATTTAGCCAGCAGGAAAGAGTTCTGATCTGGGGGCTCTTTTGAAAGGAGAGGAGGGTCTTTATGGAGCAGTGCAGGTATTTGAGAAGAGCTAGGTAAAAGGCAGGGAGGCTGATCTCTTGGTCTGGCCTCCACTGACCTCTCCTAATAAATATCATGACAGACAGATAACGTGATGGCTTTGTGCAGGCTCCATAGCTCATGAAGCTTTTTGGTTAGTGAGTGGTTACCCAGTCATTTCCCCCCTGCTTTGGTCTGGGGCAGTGCAACTGTGTGGGGAGCAGCCCTCCAGGTCCCAAAATGCAGACAGTCCTTTCCCTCATGGCAGGAGGTGCACTCAGCTTCAAATGCTACTAGCAAAGGCAGCTGAGCTCTCTGTAATATAAAACTCATCCTCCAGAGGGAAGGAGAGCAGAGGGTGATTGCAGTAATGTGTCTGTTGTCCCATTTTAAGTGGTGGTGAAGTGAGTCCCAGCACGCTCCCCCCGCCAGGAGGCTGACAGGTGTAAATCCCGCGATGAATGAAGGCACCGAGCCCTATAAAGCTGGTGTCTCTCCACGCATCTCCGCTCTGATTGACTTGTCGGCTCTCTAAGGCTGACTCTATCAGCTCCTTGCTGCCTCCAATTCCAGGTGTGATTTAGTTTGGAGATGAGAGGTGACAGTTAACATTGGTACTCGTCAGTGTAGATCAGACACAGTCACGCTGTCTTCTCCTGGCTCACTCCCTCACCTCCTCCCCCATGCTCCCCACGCCTCTGGTATCTCCCACTCCTATCTGTTGCTCTCATTCTCCCTGCCTATCCTCATCCAGTCCCTCTGCTTAAAGTCATATCCTTTTGCCTCCCATCACCATTGCCAGAGCTCATTGTCAGTAAATTCTTCCCTCTCTCTTTTCTATCCTGTCAGTTCTGTCAGACTCCTAATACCTTCTTCAAAAAAACTTCTCTTATGCAAAGACTAGGAGCAGCAGCTTGTCCTTTGCAGTCCCCTGTAAAGCTAAGCAAGCAATATCTAGCAAATAGAGCATTTGCTAAATGTAACCTATTTCTCCATTCATGAGTTGTTCACTTGTGTTGAGCTCTCTCAAGTGTATTTGCTGCTTGGAATTCATGAAGCAGTTTTGAGGAATGAATCTGGGCTTGAAGACAGAAAAAAAGTAAAAAGGCATTTTGCACTTGGTGTGCAAGATTACAACAGAATTGTTTGGTGTGGAAGAGCTCTTTGTAGTCACAATGGTTGTAGGGCTGTTCTAGGATATTACAGCAAAGTTTCTGACACAAATGCTCAGATTTCACATCTGGAACTCCTCCTTGACTTAAAATTTCCATTTCACCAAGCTTTTCCTACCTAGAATCCTTATGGAAAAGGAAAACAAGGAAAGGAATCCCATTTTTTACTAGAGTTAATAGTTACCCCAAAAAAATCTTGGTTGCATTCACACAGCTCTTCTTAATACAAGTAACTTTCCACTCTACATCACTCTTGGCCTCCCATTTCCCAATCATGTACAGTTTCAGTCCCTAGTACTTTAAGTGACAGGATTCTGTAATTTCCTTAGGCTACACTAAAAGGCAACTGTTCCAGCATCACCAAATGCTGGAGGTGACTCAATAGACAGTGTATTGGTCAAGTTAATCCTTTTCAGTTTCCAATTCCCACCGTTTCAATTTGCAGTAACTTGCAAATAACTTACGGTATTAATAATTTGCAATAACTTGGGCTAGCTGATTCCAAATGAGGTATAATCTTTTCCTCTTTTCCAGGGGCTGTTTACCCATCATCACAGGCTTCACTGTACCAGAGAGCTTGCTCAGAAATTTAAAGGTTATTTAAACTGGAAGAGACTGAATGGACATTGTAGGATGGGCTAAGAATCCAAAATGACCTTGACAAATTGGAGAAGAGTTCTGGAAGACAGGAGGCAGGCCAGCCAGAGCCCCAAACTCAGCCATCAACTAGGAATAACATAAGCAGATGCAACTATACAACTAAACAGAAGGTGAGAGACTTGCAGAGCCCCATTGCCTCAACACAGGACATATCACACATGTGTTACACTTGGAAGTGATAGAGGAGATGGGCTAAAGCTCCCTTAGCATACTCCCTCTCCAGTACATCTGAGCCTGAACAATTAACTACACAATCATGGGCCTGAAGAAGACTCAGGCAGGTAGCAGAATTATAGAAATTGATGTAGCAAGAAACAACAGGTCACAATTTGAAGACAAATTCCTAGGCCAAGCTGTTGTGAAACGGCAACCCATGAGAAACAAGAGAACAGCCTGTCAGGCACAAGAACTAATCCTTGTGCTCTTGCTAGTGTAATTAAGGCCTGAGCTGGGCTTCTTGGCCCTTCCTTGTTCTTCTCTGCTCACCAAACTTCAAGAAAAAAAGGTGGAGGAGACAGAAGGACCCAGGGAAGTTAAGCAAGAATGGTGAGGGGTCTGGAAAACCTGGCCTGCAGGGAAAAGGCTGTGACTGGATTTTAGTCTAGACCAAAAAAAAAAAAAAAGACTGTAGGAGGCATGATGCTTTAAATACTTTGCAGGCTCCTTTGAAAAAGCAGGGTCTTTGGTGAGTAGGTGAAATTGTAGCCTTAAACTGCATCAAGGGAGATTTAGAAAGCTCAGAAAACTTTTTAGCTGTATTTGTAGTAAAGTCTTGAAATAATTTGATTAGACAGGTTGTGGTAGAACCGTAATTTCTCTTAAAGATGAAGTTAGGTAAGCATTTGGAAGGAATCACACAGATATCTTTGGTCTGGATTAGATGAATTTCCAGCATTCCTTCCTGCTGTGTTTTCTCTGAATCTGCAAATATATTGATGACACTCTGCTGATGTGACAGGGACTACCCCATTACACATATTCCAGAAATAAACACCCAGCTGAAAATCTGCAGTGGAGACACATTAGCACGTGAATGATAATAATGTGAGGCATTAGCTAAAACTTGTCTGTGCTTCCCAGTATGGCTACCACAAAATGAAGCAGAGAGGAAAAGAGCTACTATACATCTACCATGACACCACTGAGAATCTGAAGGAGTATGTCCTTTTCCCTGCATGAATGGTCAAGATGCATAATCTGGAGACTGAAGATTGCCTGCTGCAGATATTGCTGAGTTTTGTGATTCTTTCTAAGTTTAGGTAATTTAATGATAAATTCTGAGCTTTTGAGCTTCAATGAGGCGTGACAGGAGTTCTGCCCAGAGCTCATGAGAAAGACAATGTTTAGAATACAGTTATCCTTTAATTCAGACTGCATGAATAATATTTACTGTAGTTTATTCAGTGATATTTTTCCTCTAACCATAAATTAGTCCTCTGGCTGCCCTTACAGCCATACTGGTGTGGAAATAGTAATGATGTAAGAAGCTACGGAGGTTGGTTAGTTCCTTCTTGTCTGGTCTGTTTTGGATTAGTTTCATTTTGTTTATTTCAGGTAGCTTTTGTTCTCTGACATCTATATGTAATTATAGATCACTCATTCTCAGTGATCAGGAGGCACCATGAACAAGACAGACCCCTGGCCTACAAGCCACTAAGAAGTTCTATCAATTCCTCTGAGGGAGGAACTTATTCACCCCTTGAGTCTGAAGGGCTGTCACCCTCTTAACTAGTCAAAGAACACTAGTCAAAAGCTCAAAGTGGTCTAGCTGGTCACATCACCATCTTCTAACTACAAAAGTTTAGGGGAACAACTTAGTGGTGGGGCACATATGCCCGTTTCATGAACTTCCTTGTGACACACTGCTGACAGCCACTGTTAGAGGCTGTATATTGAACCAGACACAACACCTTGCTTACTCTACAGGGGTATTCCTGCATCCCTTGAATCTGAGGGCACAGCAGCACAGTACTGTGTGTTCTTCCCACACATAGTCCAATACTGAAGTTCAGTCCTAGAAGTTCCTACCAGAACTTCATACTGGTCTATAGTGAGAGATACCCATGCTATCTGTGGCTCACCAAGACAATCTGAGTCATTGAAAACATGGAAACAGGAAATGCTCCCGTGTATACTCTTGGAAACTGGAGGTTTGGAGTCTCACTCCTAGACTAGGGAAGACCTTGATGAAGTGGTTCACAGTTACAAGAAGAGCAAACTAGAAATTCAGGCTTAAGCAATGGAGCCTTGGGAAGGCACAAACACAATCCACAGGAAAATTCTGATACCCTGGAAATACTTAAGTCAGAGACAGAAACAGTCTCTGAAATGGATCATCTCAGTTCTTGCCCCAAAGCTCATTATCACTGGAGCCTCATGACTACATGTACTCATGACTACACTCACTGCTAAGACATTTCTTAACATCATTTTAGCCTGTCCAGCCCCTGTCTGTCAGTCAGCACTCTTAATCGTCCCATTGTCAGAATCTAAATTATTTCTCTCATGTGGCTATGTGACAGCTGTCTTCCTGTTCTATCCAAAATCCTCTTCTCCAGGAAGAGACCTCTCAATCTGTCTTCATCTACTTTTTCCTTATTCTTTGCTCTGTTCATCTCTACCTTTGGCCAGAAAAGGGATATATATACAATATATACCCTGCATGGTGTACCTGAGAGACCATTTACCCAGGCAGCCTCATCTTGTCCACAAAAGACTCCAGGCAGGGGAACTGCAGAGGGAAATGGGCCACGCTGGCACAAAGTATTGGGTGACTGAGCCTGCCAACTGCTGTCAGATTCCACTCAGCATCTCATGCACACATGCATCTCATTTTTGAGTGTCCGAAGGCACTCTGGCTTGTGTTGTGTTGTCAGTTGGGATGCAGCAGTAGAGGAAACTTAAGACATTTTAGAGCAGCCAAAAGCCTCTCCAAGCAGAGGGCTGCTTCCTGATCCCAGCAGCTTATTGAAATGACCCTTGTCTTTCTGGAGGCTAGAAGTTCAGTTTAGGGAACAGACCAGGCTTTACACTTCTAGTTTCTCTCAAAAATGGAAATCCCCTGCCTCCCATAACCCCACTGCCCGTTCTCGCCTTGTGTCCATCTGCTTCCTCTTCCCTGCTCCAGCACCTCCCTCCCCACCTCCAGCCTGGGTGACGATCCATGAAAGCCCCCAGCAGTATGTCACAGGAGTGATAATTACATCCCCCCACTCGCATCACACCGCCTGCTGCTGACCTCTCACCCCTCCTCTCTTTTAATCACCCCCTGGCATCAGTCACTCTGACAGGGCAGCAGCAGGAGCCACGTGACCTGTCAGCCGGGGGACATGACTTATAGGGCCCGGCTGGTGGACAAAGGGAAGGGAGATAGGCAGCATAAATCTCCAGGGTGAATAAAAGAGAGTGATGGGGCACTCTGCTGGGGCCTGCGTTAGCAGATTCTCGGCCTCTTGTTATTCAGTCCAGAGTTATGGTGATGAGGAAGTGGCCGAGAGTGACACGCGCTGGTCCCAATCAACCTTGCGAAACCTGCAGAGACCTAGAGGAGCCTTAATGTCACGCATGGCTGGAGAGCCATGCTCACGAGGTGAGCTAGGGCCAGGGGAGCAGCCAGAGCAGTCCCCGGCCACCAGAGGCATCTGACCAGCAAAAGCTTCAGCTGTCAGAGCAAGGCACTAAGTCACACGGAACAAGGACAGAGGACCCCAGAGTTGTAGTTCTCCATCTCTACTGAGCATGGCTGAAGCTGAATTTGTGCATCAGAGCCCTCACCAGTGGCTGAGGACATGGGTTTCTTCCCAGCTGGCACATTCCTCCAAGCTCCCCACCAGTTATCTGCTGGCCTGCAGGCTGACCTGCCATTTACCTCCTTTCCACCAGCTCTCTTGTCATCACCTGTTGCTTGGTAGGATGAAATAACTAGTGCAAGAATTAGTTGCTGCCATTATAATGATATAGGACATCTGAAGTTTGCACCAAGGACCAGTCCCCTATTGCTCCTCTTGGAACTGCAGAGACCTTTCACTTCTGTACAGGGCACAGGATGGATTGTGGTCCACTAACACCTGCTATGATGGGTGCTGCAGTGGACAAAGAGCACCAGAAAGACCCATCTGGATTGTAAACTCCATCTTATGACAGCCACTGCCCAGAGTCTCTACAGGTCATCTTGTCCCCCTCATCCATATATTTCTCAGGAGAATAAATGCAAGGGAGTGGCAAGTGGCTGATGTCCCCAGGAGTGCTGTAAATCCCCTAGTACCACATTTTCAGAGAACGTAAGTGCAGGAGCTTTAACCCAGAAGGTGTAGGAAGGAGAAGGAAGCCTAGAGATAAGAACTGGAGGCAGTCCACTGAATATAGTGGAGGGGGAAACTAATATTTTTAGGGATGAGGAAACATCTGTGAGGAAGATAGGGAAGTTTTAAGTGCATTTTCTTTCACTTGTTTGAAAACTGAAAGTCCTGTCTGAAATTGTAGCTCTTCATCTGACAGCCAAAAACATCAATTACTTTCCCTTGTGCTTTGAGAAGCAAAGTAACGAAGCTTAGTTTCAACTTTGGGTGCAGATGTTTCTGACAACACAAGTTGAAGCCCAGTAACTAGGAGGGATTTAGCTCCATAAACATCTTTATCTGGGATGTCTGAGACACAGGACACCATGTCTCAGGTGCTCAGAAATGTGAAAGCACTGGGGGCAGAGCAGGGGCACTGTGCACACCTCTTACACTGGTGCCTTGTCCCCATCCTGTCCTTCACTGTCAGTGGCTCCTCTCAGCTTCAGGTCTCATCTGTACAGTGAGAACACCAAAGCCAGCTACCAATGCTGGCTGTTCATGCTGTGCATAAGCACCACATCTCATCTTGCACTGCCTCAAGACCTGCAAACTTGCATCACTTGCAGCACATACCCTCTCATTTTAAAGAGATGCCAGAGATGGGTGAAGGTCTGCTTGAGCATCTTATATGCCAAGATGTCCCCATTCATGTCCCAGTCAAGAGGCCCCAGACAGGGCGGCAAACCATATACAAACCATCCAGATCAGTGATGCTGTCACAGCTGAATGAGGGGGAGGAGTGCCAAGACCTGCTCTTGGACCAAGCAAGTAGCTCAGAACAACCACAGCAGCATCCTACATGTGCCCTCCTCCCCCGGCGAGTGCCCACTGCTGCTGCCCTCCTCTGCCTGCAGCCCCCACACAGCACAAGGCAGGGAGGGCTGCCTCCTGCACAGAAGAGACTTCATCTAGGCTGGAACCTGGAAGCAAAACTGCTCAGCCCTGGAAAAGAGACTGAACAGAGCCCCACACCACCCTCTCCATTCCTTCCCAAAAGCCTCCTCACCACCAGCACCTTCCCTCTGGGCCGAGGGGGAAGCCCTGCAATCCCCAGCCTCCTCACCAGCTGGGTCCTAGCCTCCTAGGCAGGAGCACACAGCTCCCTACCCTCCTCCCCCCCATCTGCCTTTTAACGATGATGGAAGCTGCTGTCAGCATGCAGCGACAGTAATAAACACTCTTCTTAATAACACAGGGTGTCCCTCTTATTAAAATGAATAGACTTCGGTGGCGAAGCCAGGCTGCCTGCCTCGCAGCCTGGTGTGGACAGCAGCCCTCGAGCAGAGCAGTTTATCTGCTGTAATTACTACAGCAGCTTCAGCTCCAGGACATCCCTGGTTACAGCACTGTACTGTACCCCCAGGCAGAGACACCGGTACACGGACAGACCGAGGCACCTACCAACACACAGAGAGAACAGAGAGAAAGGCAGGCAGGTAATTGCCTGTATGCCTGCAAACCTGTACAGTAATCTCCAAGATGCGCAGACACAGCACAGTAGGGTTAAATGGATCCACAGCCAGGCTTTTAGCCATCCCAAATCCCACTGAAACCATCAACAGCAGCTGGTGTCACTCTGCTCCTCTCGTGCATAACAGGTACATTAAGACACATGCATAAAACACACCGTGCTGAAAGCCAATGGAAGAGAAAGGCAAATGCTTGGCCTGTGAGAATCCTCTCTTCCACCAGCTCACTATGTATCTGCTCAATTTTTCCTGTTCCCTGCTCAGTGAGAGATCACAGGATAAATATATTTCAGGTTTTACATACCAGTGCAACATGTTGAAAAGAGTTGATGTGGCATCCCTCATGTCCATTCTTTCTAGATTTTGGATCTCAGTTAACATATTGGCTTCTCCTCCCTCTGGAAACTGCCTATTTACCAAGCACCAAATTCAGAGGATCACTGTATCCTAGCCACTGTCTTTCACCCTGCATGTTGTAGCCAAACACCAAGTTTGGGATTCACTGGACAGGGAAGGAATCTTTCTAGCATCATGCTTGGCAGTGGTTCTTCTGGAGGTACAGTTGAACTGGCTATTATGTAGCAGCCTCTATGCACAGTTCCTGGCCTGGGAAACCAAAGCAGCAGCATCCTCTGACAATCTAGTTTATTTTCTCAGCTTTTATTTAGCTGGCTGGTTCTACAAATGTGTCCAGCAGTGACCTGAGGCGAAAAACTTCACCGGGAAGCACTTCTATCCTTTGGAACTCCCTCAAACAGAGATTATCCAATGGGGAAAAAAAAGAAAAAGATATCTATCAGAAAGACAAATATCTATCAGAACAACAAGACTGTAGCATGTCCCAATATCTGCTCTGCTACCATCTCAGAGCTGTTCTCTGGGCTGCAGAGACCCAGCAAGACCAAATCTGCTTTGCTGAATCTCACCTTTCCAGGAGCAAGCACAGAGGAGCAATTCTCAGCTGTTGCATCTTTTCCCTGCACCTTTACTGGATTAAGGCAGGTTTCTGCATCACTGTCATCACCAGGCCCCAGATAGCTCATGCCCTCAAGGACTCCAGCATTCATGAACATCTAACTCCATCTCACCTTGCAGTGCTCCTCACGGAAGAGCCTGCAGCAGGCAGCAAAAGCTAGCAGTAGGCAATTTAACAAAATCAGCAATGGGGTAGAATAAAAAAAAATTATTCATATGCATCCAGGAGAACCAGTTGACAGGACCTCACCATGAAGAGCCAGACTGAGGTATGTCTGCTTTTATTATCTGTGGGAAACTGGCATCTGTAAGCTCTTCTTAGAAATTATTCCTAGCACAGGATATTACACTCTCACTGGTTTCACTAGTATTTAGCACAGCAAGAGAGACTAGAGCAGTGGAGGAGACAGGAGGAGAAGGAAAAAAAAGTGACAATGGATGAATGAATCAGTCTTTTTCAGCCAGTGACTTCCTGGGCTCAGAAATCAAATGCATCACAAGAAAGATGCAGACATGCTGCTTATTCACATTTCCCAAGTCACTCACGTGCCATGTCCTGAATTGTCTGTCTTTCTGCTCAGCAGAACATTAGCAAGGGTACATCGAGGGAGCAGTTGATAAATGCAAAACAAAACAAGGATCTAACCTTTTAGGTTTCCAAGAGGGCAGTAGTATCCAGAATCTGTATCTCTATCTACATGCAAACTGACTATACTACCTCTGTCAACAGTCCTTCCACCTTCCCAGGCAAGGATGCTCTAAAGACCACTTCCCACCAGCATGACTAGATCTCCAGATCTACGTGGCCTGCCTTGCTGAATCACTGCCACCAAGGACTGTGGGTCAGGTTGGGGACTGCTGGCCTGGGCTCACAGAACTTCAAGTTTATGTTGGTGAAAAGAGCTAAACCAGCAGAAAATAGCTCAGAGGAGACTGAGGGAGCATTGACAGGGCTCTGAGGGACAGCCTGGTTTTGGTCTACCTCATCCTGTCAGTAACATACTTGGTAAGCATAGACATTCCACCCACTTCTCACCTTAAAAGAAAAACCAATCAGAAGAGAAGGGAGAACCTTGCACAAGAAGCTAAGTTCCTGGGCAGAACTATGAAAAATTGCAGCACACCCTTTTCCCCAGCTACTAGCTATTTTACACCGTGGACATATGAGATCAACACAGCAGCAGGGCCAAGATGGAAGCTGCATGAAGTCCATTTGCCCACTCCCAAAGCTGCTTCTGTCATGTTCAGCGCCTGCCAGGCCAGCTGCTGCATAACTCCTGCCCTGGACAAAACCACCCTGCAGACCCACTCCTTAGGCCAGAGGCTGCTAGAGGAGTCCTGGCACTGACACATTGCCTGCACAGAAGTGACAGTTGCTGTGTAACACCACATAGGGAAGAGAAAACACAACATAGAAACTTTCCTACTCTTGTTGAAAAAGCAACTTAATTCCTCCTGCAGAGGAATATTCTGCTTGAGGATGTAATTCACCATTGCTAGAATGAAGTGAGATACATGGGGGAGTGGACAACCAACCCTCAAAAAAATCTTAGCACCAGCAACACCATTCCCCTCCTTTCACTGGTGTCAGCTCCAAAGCAGCAGCAAGGTTTTGGTACTCATGCTCTGTGCTGTGATGCTGGAGGGCTTTGCAGCACCCATCAGGGACACAGGAGTTGCAGGGGTACGGGCACAGAGAGCTAAGCTGAGACCCCCAGTCAACAGCCTGGCCAGAGGACAAGGACTCAGGAGAGGACCAGGTCTTAATCAGTTCCTAGAAAACTCAGACCATGGTTTTGGCAAACCAGTCAGCCTGGGTGGGCTGTCTGAGGGCAAAGTGCTATTGATGCCACCCAGCTGCAGAGCCCTGCAGTGCTGTGCAGGGTCACAGGGAGGAGATGGGAGCTTGGGAGAAGAGCTGAGCAGCAGAACGCAGATCCCAGATAGAGACACTCTCATGCAGCTGACATCCAGAGAAACTGAGCCAGGAGAATTCAGCCCTATGACTTCACTGGGCTTGCATGCTCTGGGAGGCTGTGACATGTCAAGAAGCAGATGAAGAAATTATTCTGAGCAAGTGTATTTTTTCCTCCCATTGCCCTGCAGACAAGCACATACAGATAAAGAGAGACCTCTAGTGATGCTGGAGGGACTCTGCCTCTCCTCCCCCTCTGAGCATCCCTCACAGCCAGAAACAAATGTCTCATTGCTCTGACTACTGCAATAATGACCTTCCTCCAGAGCGGGGGGAAAACAAGGACTGATCACAAGAATATCTGCTCATCCATGGAGGAGGTGGAAGGGTGGTACCCAGAACAGGGGAGTGATTATGCCAGACTGGGGGCACTCCAAAAAACTAAAGTGAAATGGACTCAGGTCTTGCCCACACCTTGTCTCTTCAGTTGCACCTGCCCAAGTTCCAGCATGGTCCTAGGATCAGCTGTATGATTCAGCAGGCACGTGGAGGATGGTTCATTGCCAGTGCTGGAAGATGATGTGCAGCTTGGCCGCAATTTGAAACATGTGCCTGAAGTTCAGTGGCTGCCAGCTCAGCATGGCGAGAGGCAGGAGGAAGGAACAACAGGTTCCTGGCTGAGCCCAGGCAGGTCAGGAGGCACTACATCCCCCCTGCACAACCTGACAATTGCAGCATCTTGCAGGAGAGAGGAGCATTTTTTGCTCTTGCTGAATTCAGCCTCAAAGCCCCAGTGTCCAGGTGTGGACAGAAAGGATGAGGGACTCTGCATAAGGGCACATTCATGCTGAGCATCCCATACTCGACAAGCAAGAAGAAGGCAAGCAAACACCACTCACATTCCCCTCTCTGCACCAAGAAGGGCTGAACACAGAGCTAAGAAGAGAGTTTAAGTCTAGTTGAATACATAACTATTACATTAAATTTTCTAAGTACAAATAGGGTTTGAGGGGAACAGAAGAAGAGGCAAACGCTAGGGGCACGCTTGGCTACCGCAGAGGCACAGCAGTTGTGGTGTGCAATGTCAAAAAGCAGACAAATGCATCTGTGCTGGTACTCTCAAACCCAGGGCAAGAAAAGAAGGTAAGGGCTCCTGCCAGCCAGACGAGAAGGCCTTTCTCACCTGCTCCTGCCACCTTCTCTGCAGCTCTGAGCTACGATTACTCAATTAGCAGCTCGCACAGTACCTTCCTTCCACTCAGTGGTCTCTCCTGTTGCGCAGCCAGTGCATAAATCAAGAAGGAACAGCTCTTTCCCTGGGCTTTCTTTTTCTTGTCCTAGTCCAAGCCTCAGTGACCTCGTGTTCGGAGAGGGGGCAGTTGTATTTTGCTGGAATGTTTTATTTTCTGTGCTGCATGAAGAGTAATTGTGGAGGGGAGGGAGAACGTGAGCACAAGAAAGCATGTGCACTGCCAGCCAGGCCGATGTCCTTGTCCCACAAGGTTATGGATCCATTTGAGCTCAAATAATAATAATAAAAAAGTCTCATAGAAGCAAGGGATTCATAAAACAAAACATGAGCTGGGCATTTGGCAGCAGCTGCCCAGGGAGTGGGAAGCACACATTCAAGTCCGGAGGCAGGCAAACTCCTTGTATCCTGCCAGCAGCCTGGAGATCTCAGGGAGCTGGCAGGGTTCATGGCTGAGTGTGCAAGTGTGTGCACACACGTGTATGCAGAGGCAGCTGGCACAAGCCTGCCTTCTCTTTCCCTGCACACTAATTAGTGTTTTTTCAGATAATCAGTGCAGCAAAACTCGGAGCAGAGGGTCATTCAGAGTGAGGAGCACACCTGACCCAAAGGGGAGCAAGCGGTAGGTGAGAGCAGCCCATGTGGGGATCTGCATCCCAGCACAGCAGAAACGCAGCTTTTTAACAGCTGCCCGAGACACAGGCTCTGTGTGCTTCTCTGGCCTGTCTGGAGGGCAAACATTGTGAAGCACAGAACAACAAAACAGCTTACACGTGAGGCAGAAAAGCCTCCCCCTGTGAGAATGCAGAAAATCTGGGGGGTTTTCAAGTGTTCTGATGAAATACCACGTGAATATTTCCAAGTGATAAGGCCCTGAGGACCAAATTTAAGACTTTCTGAAAAACAACAACAACCACCATACACTTCATTTTGCTTCATATATAGTGAGCTCTAACAATTACTATTTCTTTCTTGTAAGAGGCACACATGACACTTTCCTGACTGCAGAGGACACCTCACTGGCTCATTTTCACTACATTGGGACAGAAACGTTTAGATCCAACACAAAGGGAGACAGGATGAATTCAGACTAACTGGTACTTTGGAGGAGTCAACTGTTTAATAAATTATGAATCAGCCAAAGAAGTACTGAACAGGTTAGAAACTCAGCCAGTGTTGTTGAAAGATAAAATCTATTTCTTCCTTCTTACATTAAAAAGCCCTGCAGTTAACTAGGGAGGCTGAAGGCAGGATCCGATCAGTCAGGGGGAATTTCTGAGTTTACTGCTCGGAGAGCAAAGGATTAGACCACTGACCAATATCCACATCAGCCTAGACTAAGTCGTTCTCCAAACTCAGCATCTCCAGGCTAGAGGTAACATACTGGAAGATCAAAAAAGGAATAGAAACCAAGGACAAATGATATATGCTTTTCTAAAAGAAAACCAGCCATTTTTAGTCTACTGGAAACCTCTGAGCAAAATTGTGAGAAAAGAAGACATCATTACCTGGACTTCCAAGAAAAACGTTCATCATCTTGAAAAGGCCACTGCTGAAGCTCATCCATGACAACATAGAGGTGGCAATGAAGCTCTGGCATGGGATTGGAAGAGGAAGAAGTACACTGCTAATCTTGGCATAGCTTTGGAACACCAGGATGTGACCGCTTAGAAGTGCTGCTTGATGCCTTTGTCACTGATTAGTGGCAATATTTGTGGGTAAAACCCAATTGCATTAACAAGTCCAAGCTGGAAATGTAGAGAGCTCCAGAGAGATGGATGGCAGCAGGCACACTCAATGTGGTAGATACAAGACAGCACATCTTCCATTGCTTGTCTTCATCAGGCCAACTGCAGGTGGCAATTTGTGCCACAGAGCAGTGAGGACAGGCTCCTAAGGGAGGGTGACCTGGGAGCCAAGGGTGATCCCAGCCCAGGCAGTGTCCTCACTGACCAAGACACAGTCCTGCAGCACCTGAGCACGGCAGCCAGAGGCAAGTGCTGGAAACGGAGTCCATCCACAGCCCCAGACACTGCAAAGTAACCAGGTCCAGGGTTCATCCTCAGGAATCCCATCAGGAGCAGCAAAAGATGGGACTGGAGACACTGCTGCAGGACAGGTCTGAGGTGTGTCTAGGAGAGGAGGCCAGAGACAGGGCTACAAACAGACAGACCTATACCATAGCTCAGGAAGTGAATGAGTGGCCCTGGCTGAGCTTAAATGGAGCCCCTGGGGAAAGGGTGTGGGTGAGACTCCAGGTGAGACCACTCAGGGCTTAATGGTGCCATCAGGACCCTGACAGCTTTGCTTAATGTGCAAACCCTCTTCACATGGGATAGGATCATCCACAAAGAGAGTTTATGTGGCATTGCCCTTCCATGCCAGCTGGCCCTTAGTGAAAGCCTTCCTTACACGCTCCTGTAACATCTGTCTGCCCGCCCTCATGACAGGGAACATGTGTTTCTATCCCCCAGGAAAGCATTTAACACCAACCAGGCAACAGCACTAGGAAAAAAAGAAAAAAACAACCACCAAAAAATAGTAAAAAACACCAATTCCCTCAAACTGCATAAAAAAATAACACAACAACACAAATGCATTTCTGCTTCTCCTGAATAATAATTATTATTTTTTTTAAAAAAAGGTCTTTTAATGGAAATAACTCTTAGTGTAGTTCATAACTAGCCTGTAAGAGTTGCTGATGGTCTGTGGAGGACGTGAGCCCAGAAGAGGCTCAGATGCTTCTGTGGTTTAGAGGAACACCTGTGGTTTCAGCAGGCAGGATTTTAAAGACAACAGGCAATTTGTGAACCTTCACGGTCAAGGACATGTGGTGACTGCTAAACAGCTTGGAAGGAGGAAAACAGTACTCTTGGGGTATCTTAGCCCCTAATTGTTTACTATGGCATTTCTTGGCCTTTTTTCCTAAAGTCTTCAACTGTGGCCACCTTGAGCACTGGGTAGGCAAGTCAGTTCTCTCTGCCTGGGCAATTCATGTGCTAAGGGAGTGCTTTTTCCCCCAGTGCTCCAAAAGATGCTGCAGGATCAAACAATAAAGTGTATTTTCTGTCCTGAGGAGTGAACTGTGCAGATGGGATACAGCATGAAACCAGGCAGGCAGCCTGGATGGTCATCAGCAGAGAGCACAAAGGCAGCACAAGGGCTTGTAAATAAAATGTTTTGCTGGTACTCTGGAATGGCAAAGACACATCCTTGTAGGAGCAAAACCATACCGATTGCTTTATTATTCTCTGTCCAATGAAATTATCTGGAGTGGAGGGAGAAGTGGTGGAAACAGCAGAGATGGAGGGTTGATACCACGAGGGCACCCTGTGCTCGGGTCTGCACAGACCCCAGACCTGCTGGGCTTTGGAAGCACAGTGTGGTGGCAAAGTTGGGGGGTTCTCTCCTCACAGGTGTGGCAAGCCCTACTGTCACCTGGTTGGAGGTCTGTCAGCAGAGTCCCTCTAGCTCACTCCAGGAGGCTGTGGGGACCCTTCATCTCCTTCTGCTGCTTCTCAGTGCTGGGACCCCACAGAGCCCCACACCTCTCCCCTTCCCTGGTCCATGCTGCTCCCCTCGCTGGCACCAAGAGCAATGAGAGCCCACACTCACTCCCTCCATCCACTCTACAGGCTCCGAAGGAAGCAACGCAGTGATTGCCATGCCCATAGGCACGTTGGTCACTTATTCCCCTACTGCATTTAGTGATTTATTTATTTGATGTAGAAGCCTTTGCATGCTCCCCCCCACCCCTCATCTCCTTTTGCCATCTGTCCGTTCATTTGGAAATCTGTTCCAGCTGACCTGGAGCTGACCAGAGCTTCCCTCTTCCCTCCATCCTTCCATGGGCTCCTCCAGACGTCCCCAGCTCAGCTCAGGGGCTTTTAGCTGACTATGCAAATGTCGCCCAGCCAGCTGGTGTCTGCCTCCCAGAAACACATGTTCAAAAGCCCCCTGGACAGCCAGGGGGAAGGAGGAGGCAAGTCCCCATGCCCCGGCCCGGGGGCTGCACAGAGAAAGTTACTTAGCCAGGAATTATTCAACAAGCAGATGGGAGGAGGGAAGAAAGGCCGGGGAACAGAGAAAATAAGAGTGTGGTGCATCTGTGTGAGCATGTGTAGGTGTGGATATATGGGGGTCCCAGGCGAGCATGGGGGAAGTGCGAATGAAGTCATCGTGTGAGGACGCATGGTGGTGGAAGGGGTGTGTGAGAGAGATGTACAGATCAGGGGAGGATATTGCTGATAGTTTTATGGCCTTCTCCTCCTCATGACATTTTATACAGCAGGCAGAAGGGGCTCTAATAGCACAGCTGTCAGAGGGCCAAACAGCAGGCCCATGTACAAGGTCCCCACAAGAGTTAATAAAGCAAGGCAAGGCCAGGAAGGTTCATTTAAACTATTCTTCAAAAGATCTCTTTTCTCTCCATCACCTAATATGTGACCATCCACCTTTCATCTCTAGATCTCCATGGAGGAAGAGGGTGGAGATGCTGAAACTGGAGCTGAGGATTTGGAGAGAGATTTGGGACTAAACCAAGGAGGAAAGAGAGCAGAGGAGCATTGCCACAGCATCCCACCAGGGCTGATAACCACTGTAGAGCACACATGCTCAGCAAGAAAGCCACTCAAATGCAGCAGTCCAGCTCACTTGGGTACCTTTGCAGGATACAGGCTGTGACACAGTCATTTTCATTTTCAAGTTAATCTTAACAAGATTAATGTGATGATGCCTGCTAGCTCTCCACCACGCATAAGGCTTGGAGAGAAAAGGACAAAGCATCCATAGTGCCTCTTATGGACCTCCTCACCACCTCTGCTGCTGCACCCAAAGGCTAATGCATTCTCCGTTTCTCAAACAGAAAGGAAAAGTTGGGTGTCTGCATGTAATTATACAGGGCTTGGATACTCCACAAAGCAGAGAAACTCCTTTTCTTTACCTCTTTCAGGTGCTCTCCCTAATCTGATTTCAGGTGTCTGGGTACTTACTGATAATATTTGAGCAGGGGGCTGCCAAGCCTTCTCTAGGCTAAAGAAAAATCAGGATATTGGCTCTTTAATTTAACAAGATTCTCCCTTGTAATAGCAATTAAACTAGAAGAAGCCAAGGTACCTCTTGCCAACCTAAATTTCTCCTGTCACAACTGCAGCTCTGGCCCTCTGATAAGGACCCCTTGGGCTCCCTGGGAGAAGGCAGGATGGCAGCTCCAGATGTAGCTGACAGATGATGCTCTTCCTGGCCATAGGCAAGAACTGTGAAATGGTGAGCTGCCAGAAGCAGCTTAAGGAATAAATGCAGAGTGTGTGCAAGGGAAACCAGGAGGTTACAGCATCAATACAGAGCGCAGGGGAGCTGCTGGACATTGGAGATGTCTCCTTTGTATCCTAACCAAAGGTAACAATGAAGCCTGTCCCTGAGTCAATGAGAAAATGCACATTGTGTGAAAGAAACCCAGGCAGTGCCACGTGCTCCTTTCCACTGAGGTTGTAACAGGACACCAATGAAGGTTGTGTTTGTTCCCCAAAACATATTTGAAGTCTGGGGTAAAGAGACCCACTGGCCAAGGATGGAATGGACTGGTCCTGCTCGCAACCATTTCTGTCTCATCTGAATTTAGAGTGGCTCCCAGGATGTCACTGGACATCTTGTCACTGTTTGATGTGGCTGGTTTTGGCATAAGAAATAAAAGTGGTGGTGTTTTGGGTTTTTTTTTTACTGAAGGAGAAATTTGAGTTATTTCTGCACTGTGGCAGAGGGCACAAAGCTAGAGGAAATCACAGGGCAAGTCAGCAGACTATATGAGCATAGAAACAGACCTTCTTGTTTCACATACACTAGATGCTGTGCCATAGGTCTTGGTGATCCAGGGCCAAACAAGCATCAACTAAGCACAGCATGAAGCCAAAAAGAGCAGAAGTAACCTGCAGTCAGTGTACACCCATGTTCCTCACAGGCTTTGATAGGATCTTTGTGCCTTGTACTACAGTCTTCTCCTGAGCATCTCTCAGCAACATTTTTGTTGACACATGGCTTTTTCTTGGTAACTCCGGTATCCTGAGATCAGAAGTCACCCACCAAACAGGGCAAGAAGGAAACCACACAGCTGCATCTACGCTAGTGAATTTACCAGGGCATGGGCTCTAGCACTGGCAGTCTTTGAACATGGGCAGTCTCCCAGTGGGGTGCTGGGAGACTCCAGGCACCCCCTGGCACTGCCTGGCTGTGATTTGTGGAGGGAGCACAGGCAACTCACTGTTCTCCAGAGGCAGAACACAGGAGGCCTCATTGTGGTGTAGTAGAAGAGGTCTGGGACATTTCAGCGTGAGCTACACCACCAGCTTGAGTTTGCTTGAATACACCTGTCCAGGCATAACTGCAGAAGCCCATCCAAGGATACCAAAGGGAGCCCGTTTCAAAGAGAAACCTGGAAACTGCCAGTCAGTGGCACCCACTGGGATGCTCAGTGCTTAGCCAGACCCACACAGCAAGAACCAGCACCTGGGCCCATAAATCCCCAGCCTTGAGCATCCAGTTTAACATGGACCCTGTTGAAGGGGGCCTACAGAAAAGCTGGGGAGAGACTGTTTACAAAGGCCTGCAGTGACAGGACGAGTGGCAATGGCTTTAAGCTGGAGAAGGGCAGATTTAGATTGGATGTTAGGAGTAAGTTCTTTCCAATGAGGGTGGTGGAGCACTGGAACAGGTTGCCCAGGGACGTGGTTGATGCCCCATCCCTGGAGATATTCAAGGTGAGGCTCAACAAGGCCCTGGGCAACCTGGTCTAGTTGGGGGTGTCCCTGCTGACTGCTGGGGCCTTTGGAGGTCCCTTCTGGCCCAGGCCACTCTATGATTCTATGACTCGGGGAGCCATTCTCCCCTTCTGGCTGCAGCCCTCGGGCTCTCTGGGAGGCAGCCAGCAGCCCTCCCGCACCCCAGCCCAGCCCAGCGGGGTCCCCACCAGCCTCCCCCTCTCTATGGGCAGGCTGGGAGGCAGAGCATGCGAGGAGGGGGAGCAGGCTGCCTCTCATGTCTCCTCTCCCTTTGTATGTACCTCCTGGTACGATTATTAAACACAAATTACAAAAGATGTGACCCAAACGATCTTTATTTCTTCTTTCACCGAGCGGTGCCTGCAGGGTCCTGATTCTGAATTCCGTTTCAATTACCGATGCCATTTTAACACAAAGCGGCTTCTGTCTGCAATTACCGGCACTGACGGCGGCACAGAGACAGCTCCGGTGGCAGAACACAAAAGCCTGGCATCTTCCCCCTGTTTAGAAACTTTCGTTTGCCGTGATTAAAGGCAGGAGACAGGAGAGTTGTCTGTCTGCAGCAGCGCACCCTGCGCCGAACCCGCTCCTTCCCGGGACCCTCCCTGAGAAACCAGTCTCAGCGCCCACCTCCAGGGCTGGCTCAGAAGGACTCGAACTGGTGTTCCAGCCAGTATAAGGCAGACAGACTGCATTATATGCAGACAGACTGACAGGGTTAACCCCATCATGCCTTAGCATAGCAAGGAAACTCTCTGCTTTTACTGATGGTAAGGAGAAGCAGCCTGCCCTGCAGAGCAGAGGCGCCGGTATGGGCTGAGGCACGGGACGATGCAAAGATGAGAGTTTTCCTTTTACACTGGCTAAAGCTAAAGCACCAGTTAACGAGTCACAAAATGCACTCTCTTTGCTTGAGGCTGAAATGCAACCTCCTGCAAGCGCAAGGGTAGCAAACGCTACATATAGTACTGGCACAAATTAAGACAAGCAGAGGTGGTGAGGAATCCCAGAGCCAAATGAAACTGGTAACAGGGGACACACACATCTGCTGGAGTCGGCAATTACCGAAGGCAAGAGGGGTTGACACCTGAAATCTGCAGGGCACGGACCCAGCTTTGCATCGTCTTGCAAAACCAGCAGCTCCACCTGCAGAGCATCCACCGGTTCTCCAGCAAAATCCACAGCGCCGGCAGTTTCGACAGCTACAGTCAAACACAATGGAATTCAAAGAGTACATTTCCGAGCAGCGGCCGCACGTCCCTCCCTGCGGCTGTATCGGAGAGCCCCTGCTCTGCCTCCAGCTGGGGCACTGCCTGTGTGCTGGCCCACCACAAACCACACGCATGGCCCCGGGGCCACCCAGGCCCACGGCCAGGGAGACTCACACAGACTCTCTTTTGCCCCATCATCCAGGTCAGTTTTTGCTGCTGCTTCTTCAGCGTACATGCCTCTGCCTCTTTGTCCTTCAGCCTCCTCTGCAAGCTTGTGCATGAGCCTTGAGCTTATTCTCATCTTCCAGACCCTTTCCTTCCTTTCTGTCCAGCCTCCACCAATGACACCTGCTTTGTCCCCCCTCACTCCCTTTTCCCACACCCTCCATAACACACCAACCATTTTCCATGTGCTCTTTAGTGCTGCTGCCCTCAATGGAGCTTCCTCAGACGCAGGAAGAAGCTGATGGCAGGTGCTGCCGGCTGCTGAGAGGTTTTGTTCACATTTATTTTGTTACCCAGTTCGCTCTTTTTCCCCTTGCCTGCTCCTTGGCGTGTGGTGTATTTTACTCAGGCGGCGGGGGGTTATTTTTCTCCCCTGTGTGTTTGGTCAAACACGAGTGCTCGGCAGCGAGCACGGCAGTGAGAGGAGCAGCGTGAGCGGGCAGCCCTGGCAATGCCAAGCCCCCAGGGCCGGCAGAGATGCTGTACCCCAGGGAAGGCTGTGCTACAGCTCAGCAGTGAGGGGTAGGTGGCTGACATGCATCGGCTGGGCTGGCGTGGGCACAGGGAACACCAGCCATGGAGGCCTCCAGCTCTCAGAGATGACACGGTGCCTGGCCAGAGCTGCCATCCCAGCTCTGTCCCCCAGCAACGCAGTGGCTCTGGAAAAGACACTGTCATCCTTCCTCTTTAAAACCCACAGAACAAGTGGAACGAGTCTTGAGGCTCTTGACCACGAAATACAACTTAAATAGGTGGGCTGTAGGTCGGGAA